>PVLA01005073.1:0-156872 GCA_004027455.1 Hydrochoerus hydrochaeris | reverse complement strand
GGTCAGGGAGTCGGCGAGTGAGAGACAGAAAACACTGCACACCAGTCTGTGAGTGAATCTGAATCTAATTTATTTTTTAGAAGCTGGAATATATATTTGCTAACTTTTGGCAGCAACCCAAACCCCAAGCAGGAAGCGTCCCAGGCTTAGGGCCAGGCAGGGACAATCCTAAACAACATGTGTTAATCAACTTTTTTCACCTTTGTAACACTTTACTCTTGTTACTTAATTATCTTGGAAAATGTAAGCCGATGCACCTGGATGCCCACAGGAAGGAGAGATAGAGCGGCAGCTGTGAAGCTATCATGCCGCTCCCTACATTTTTTCCCTTATCACTTATGGGAGTATGGCAGGCCCTGTGAGGATAGCGCCTGTCTTGGGTCAAGGACTCTTCATATGAATCCAACCAGGCCTTACCCGTCATGGGCCTGCAGGACAGCAATTGGTACTGTGCCTGTCTTAGGCGGCCGGTGGCATAACATATGTGTCCTAGTTGCCCGTCTCTGGCTGCCTGTAGGACAGCGCCTGTCTTAGGTCAAGGACTCTTCATATGAACCCAACCAGGCTTTACCCGTCATGGGCCTGCAGGACAGCAATTGGTCCTGTGCCTGTCTTAGGCGGCCAGTGGGTAACATACGTGTCCTAGTTGCCCGTCTCTGGCTGCCTGTCCAGTGTCTCAGGGCAGTTGTCTCACAGGTATTTTGCAAATCCTCCTTCATGAGCTTTTCCATTTAAAGCCTCTGTATAAACTCTCTCACACTACTCACAGAAGGCAAAATTTCACAATTAGTTTCACAAAGGGGTTATCTAGAGGGTCTCTAGTAACTCCTCCGGAGTTTCTATTTTCGATTTCATATTGAGTATTACATGAAAATATATATATGTGAATTACACAAATTACAATTATCAGTACAAAACATTACAAGATCCCCGGCGCCCAATTCCCACATGCGGTGTCCTTTTCCTGGAGAAGTGCTCTCCTCCACCCATGGACCTTGTCACAAGGCGTGGATGGAAGGAAAAGGGTGCCGCACCTTGCAGTCATCTTCTTCCCTATTATCCACATAATCCTAGTCTATGGATGACATTCCTACATTGTGTCCGTCAAGCGCCACCTCGCAGCCATCTAGTAGTCAATGAAGTAGCACCTCGAACATTATAAGATGATGCATCAGTGGTTAAAGGGAAAACAAAAGGCATTTGATGTTTACTGTAATGAAGCAGCATAAAACCTCAGTGGATCGTCCGATAGGTATGCATAAAAGCATCTTCAAACTGAATCATCCATTGCTATTGGGTGGCATTTTAACCAGATGAAATGTTACAGTGAGTTGCTTTTTGTGACAAAATCAAATTTTAAAATGGGTATTAAATGATTATAAAATGTTTGCTTTTTGGAATCGGTATGCTATGGCTACCACATCTCTATGGCTCTATAATTTCCTTGTTTGGAATCTTTCAGTGATTCTTCAGGATAAATCTAAATTCCTTAGTATGAAGACAAAGCCCCAGTAGTACAGACCTGATCAGCTTCTAGTTTAATTTTAATGCCCCATGACAGTAACTTTACACCATGCTCATTAAGAAATACTGAACTCTCAGAACTTTCTTTTTCTTGTCTCATTGTCAGTATTATGTGGAATGTACATAACTTACTGTTCTGACAAATTTTCTTTAAAACCTGTTTCCCAAGTACTCAAATCATACTGGGAAATAATTTTTTCTTCTATGTTCTAGCAAGGAATATCCATTTCATCATTCGTAATGTAGATTATAATAATTTACACACCAACTTATTCATTTAAATATGTGATGGGCTCACAAATACATATGTGGCAGTCTCTGTTCCCAACACAAGGATTAGGGCAGTTGTATTAATCAGGGTCTAAAATAATAAATACTGAATATTTACCATAGAGGTCATTTAATGCAATATTGGTAACTCGGGAGATAGAAATTAGAATCAAACAGAACACAAAGAAGCGGCCCAGAAATTTATAATTTCAGAAGACCAGCAGCATCCAAAGAGGAGCGACTGTGAGGGGCAGTGTCATGACCCACACGGCTCTTGACATTCATGGGGTGAAGGATCGCGAGAGGATGAGAAAATAAAGAAGAGACCAAAGCTGGGGTCAGGTGGAGCCCTTGCTCTCCTGATGGGAGGGAGGGAACTAACTGCTCAACCACTGTAGCAGGGTTATTTATACATTCAAGAAGAAGATGTCAATTTCAACCCCACTGCCTAGCAACAGGGTTGGGGTCACCCTTTGGAAACTGGAGCTGTGGCCACCTGACCACAGGAGTCAGCTGAAGCCAGGGAGGCACAAATACACTGAGGGGAAATACTTGCTCTCACCTTTCTCCTGTCTTCCTGTCTTCTGTTAGTGCCCATCATCAAGTCCATTTGGAAGCCAGCTAACAAAGGAGACTGAGCAACACTGACCCCACGTTTATCACCCTCAGAGACGCAGTGCGGAGCAGCGGAAGAGTGCACGATGGCTCTGAAGACCAAAATGTCCAGAACTGGCACAGTAGTAAACAAATCAGAAAAAAGTTTCTCTAAATTCAGGAACAGTATGAACATTTCATTGTTTAATCTTTGTATTGCTATATGATTCCACAAAAGTGTTTGGCAACACACTCTTGATTGGCATAATTGATGAAAGAAGTAAAAAGTAAATAATCTTTACGACCTTGTGGTTACCTCCAGAACTCTGACAAACTGGTTAATGAGAGAACACTTTGGGGGGCAGTTTTAGAGCTGAGTACCAAGTAAACAGACTAGATTCCACTTAACTTGTGGCTAGCTACCTTTTTTATATATACTATATTTTCTTTGATGTTTTGCCTTAGACCACATAGATATGTTATCATCCCAAGGCTTCCTAGCACTGACAGTTGTCAATGTTACTGTAGTCCAGTGGGTGTGAATTACTGTGACAGTTTCCAGGTTTTATTCTGTTGTGTTTTATAAGACACAGTCTCTTTCAACAGTCCTTGTATACACTGCATTCGATGTTATGAATATCCCTTTTGCAACCGATGCACTACGTGGATTTCAGAATTGGTCTCGAGCGCTTCCGAAGCAAATATTTCCATGATTCTGCTGAACTTGTTGGCAACAGTCTCAGTGTTGTGAGTAGCATTTATATTAGCAGCTGTTCCTTTCATTTCTATAAGAATTGTCTCACTAGCCAAGGTCTTTTTCTGGGTCATTCTTGTTCAAAAAGCATATCTGAAGAGTTTTCACAAATACTGCATACAAATTATTTTGGCATCTTGAACAGTGCTGGGGAGAGAATGAGGGAGACCAAGCCGCGAAGCAGGTAAGAGTGCGAGTCAGACAGGGCTAGTTCCGCTGCTCACTGGCTCTGTAACTTTGGCCATATCCTGGCATTTTTCTCCCTTTGTCTTCTGATACATAAACTGGAAATAATAATGATATAAACATCAAAGGTTTTTCAAAGTTACTAAGTGAAGTGAGATACGAAATGATGGGGATACACTGTCTGTAATGTCACCACCATCATCATCATCATCATTCTCATTAGCAAGCACTGCAGAGACCTCACCCTGATAAAAGACAAGGCCTCTGGTACCTTCGCCTATATATTCATTCAGTGCCACAGAAGCAGATGTGGACAGGAGATGAATACATAGAAGGCAGAGGAAGAAAGAAGAGGAGCTTCTGAGTAAGCTGGATAATGTGGGGCCCTCATGAGAGTGACGGGGCTCATGGTGTGCTGGTGGGACATGAGATCAAAAGGAAAATGATTGAATTGAGTTGGTAGGAGAGGGAGATAGTGGGAGATAAAGTTGGATTGATGGAATAAGTCAAATTATACCTGGTTTAGAAACCAGGGAGGGGGACCAGGGAAATTATTTATAGAATACGGTGCATACTCTGTACCTACTACCCACTCTTGCGCTTTCTAGAAAAACAAAGGCTAACAAATGAATTAATCACAAGTTTTCTTTAATAAACTGAAAACACTGGATAGTTCTGTGGTGAAGAGAGTTGACACCCTATAGCCTGGACTTGATATTTAGCATCTTCTCTTCACCAACCTTTGTGAATGTCAGTCACCATCGCTGCCTTTCAGCATCTCCCTTAGACTGGTCTGCTGTTGTGAAGTCTGTTGCTTACATGAAACATCGTGCTGGTTACCTGAGCTCCTAAATCATGCTCACTTTGCTTGCCTTTTGTCTGCATCTCCTAAGATTATGACACCCCGTCCACAGTGTTGCAACCCAGTACAGGCAACCTTTTACCTTGTCACCTTCCAGACTGACGTTGTTGACAATATTTGACAGCACACACATTTCGAGTGCTGTGGTGGAGGTGCTGGGGTGGGTACAAGTGTGGTTATAGTCATGCTGAGGGAAATGTTTATTTATACAGATAAAATGGAAACCAGTAGACAAATATGCATGATTTTTTTAACCTGAATAGCTAAGTGGTTTGAAAGCAACAGCAGCAGAGGTATGGAAAAAAACAAGTTACTGAACCTCGAAAGAAAAGCTCACTACTGTTTATAAAAAAGAACATGAGAGGTAAATGAAGGACAGAAGGAAGGTGAACATGGAGTATCTATCCTGGGGCTGACAAGGAATTTCTCTTCTTATGCTTGCTAGTCTCGGAGGGCTCCCAGATTACCCAGAGGCCTGCTTGTTCTTCCTCAGCCATCACTGCTGCTTTTGATTTGCGCTCCTTTCCTCGGTTGGCTGTGTGTGGAATGAAATGCAGCCTCTGACCTTCTCCCCTGGGGCCCAACTCCTCACCTTGCATCAACAGAAAAAAACATATGGGTGCTCTTGGTTTTCTCAGTTTTTTTTTTTTTAATTAATACTTCAACCTATTAGGAATCTTCTCCTTACCCTTTATTTTTTCAATTACATACAACAAAAGAAAAGGAGGGATGGAGAGAGAAAAAGAGTTCAAAAGAAAGAAAGGAAAAAAGCTAGTTAGTTATATGGATACTTAATGAATTGAATAGTTTCACATAATTTTTCAGCAAATCACTTCAAAAAAAATTTTTTTTCTAGCTGGGCATAGTGGTGCATGCCTGTAATACCCACATTCGGTAGGCTGAGGCAGGACTGTCATGGGTTTGAGGCCAGTTTGAGCTACTTAGTGATTTCCCTGAACTACTTACTTACATACCTGCCTAAAATAAAATAAAACAAAATAAAATAAAATATTCCTATCATAGTGAATCTCTTAATTCAAACAGTAAATTTTTCCCAATGATGCTGAGTAGAGGAAGCAGCAGTAAAAAACAAACAAACAAAAGACTAGAAGAAAAAATGGAAAAAAGCTTTTGTAAATAAGGAGTAAAGTGGGGTTGAGGACAGGCACAAGTTCCCTAAGATGAATGTGATCATGATGTAAAACTAAAATGGACCAATGCAATTAATTTTATAAATTAAGAAGAAAATATTTGCTGCTAAACTGAGGTGATAGAAAGATATTAATAAATTTTTTTAAATATAGTTTCTCCCCCAAAGGAGCTCCCAGTCTAATGGGAGACATGAGACAAACCAGATGTTGGCATTAGAGAAAAATGAGGTGGCCCCTTGGAAGTATTTGAGTTTACAACCACAAGATTATACAGGATGGAGAACACAGGTGGTGACAAGCTGCAGAAAAATGGTAAGATTTCCTCTGAGATTTAAGGAAAGAGAATAAAATTCAACTGATCTGACATGGGGAATGGGTGGAATGATTCAAATCAAAAAGAGAGGAGGAAAGATACAGGATTGCAGTGTTCAGTGACTGGTGGATTCAGAAACTTATACAGACTTTGGTCTGGCTAGAACTAAAGGGTAAGTGAAGTCGTTTTGTCACAAATAAAGAGGGAAAATTGTTTTCTTCCTTCATAGAAGGATCAAATGCTATTCTTGGAGATGTGGCCTGTACAATAACGGAGTCCTCAGACTCTTTTGAACAGGGTATCTTCATAAAGTCTTCAAGGCTCAGTAAGAAGATTTGTTCCTGAATGTACCCAACCTATGATGCCAGACATATTTTTTTATTTAAAGAGAAAAAAGAAACAAAACAGAATAAAGGATAATAACAATACAGAATTCCAAAGGAAAAAATTTAAAAAAGAAAAGAGAAAAAAGCACTAAGAAATCACTAGTTGATAAATTACATACTGTCATCTTGGATATAGTTGTTTATATTACAAAATTAAAGGATACATAGTAGGTATTCAACCAGTGAGACTGCTCAATGATCCAACAAAGATTCAGCAATATGCTCATCTATTTTACACACTCAAACTTACATGCAGTTATATCCCTTAGAGCACTTTCTCTTCCTCTCTTTTTTACAATAGCAATTACAAATTTGGGGTTTTGTTACTCTTATAGTTCTTACTACTTTTTACACTACAGATACAATGTGATATTTATAAATATGATTCTTATTTATTTCACTAATGAGGATAGTCTCAAGTTGTCTCCATTTACCCATGAAGGCCTCAAGATCATCCTTTTTTATAGCTGAGTAATATTCCATTGTATAAAAATACCACATCTTTTTCATCCACTCTGCAGTTGATGGGCATTTTGGTTGTTTCCAAGATTTAGCTATCACAAATTGTGCTGCTATAAACCTGGGTGCACATATATTACTATGATATGACCCTTTCAGTTCTAGGAAAATACCCAGGAGAGGAATAGCTGAGTTGAATGGAACTTCCAATCCTAGTCTTCTGAGAAATCTCCATACTGATTTCCATAGTGGTTGCACCAGTCTGCGCTCCCACCAACAGTGGAGCAGTGTTCCTTTTTCCCCTGCAGCCTCGACAACATTTGTTATCAGTTGATTTCTTGATGGCAGCTATTCTTTCTGGAGTGAGGTGAAATCTCAATGTTGTTTTAATTTGCATTTCCCGAATGACCAGTGATGGTGAACATTTCTTCTTGTATTTATTTGCCATTTGTATATCTTTCTCTGTGAACTGTGTGTTCATCTCAGATGCTCATTTTTGGAGAGGGTCTTTGAATTTGGGGGGCTTGATGTTTTTCAGTTCTTTATATGTTCTGGATATAAGTCCTTTGTCTGAGGGGTTGCTGGCTAAAATTCTTTCTTACTCTGTGGATTTTCTTTTCACTCTGTTGGTGATTTCTTTTGAAGTGCAGAAACTTTTCAATAATATGAGATGACAATTGTTGATTCTTTGAAGTGTTTCCGTGCAGTTTGCGTTTGGTTCATGAATTCTCTGCCTTACCCCTATGTCTCCAAGACTTCTACCTACCTTGTCTTCCAGTAGATTCAGTGTTTCTCTTTTGATGTTTAGGTCCCAGATCCATTTAGACTTTAGTTTTGTGCATGGTGACAGGCATGGATCTAGTTTCAGTCTTCGGCATGTGGAGAGCCAATTTTTCCAACACCATTTATTAAAGAGACTATCCTTTTTCCAGTGAACATATTTAGCCCCTTTGTCAAATATCAGGTGGCTGAGTGTCTTTGTAGTTGTGCTTGCATCATCTAATCTGTTCCATTGATCCTCAGGTCTATTTCTTTGTCAGTACCATGCTGATTTTATCACTGTGATGCCAGGCATATTTTTATAGATTGGAGATTCCTTTAACACAAAAACTGTCTTGAAAATGAAAGATGAGCTTCTACTGAACAACTATTCATTTTATAGACTTAAAAAATTATTTTGAATAGAACAAAATCCCTATGAAAAATATTGTAGCCATTCAGGGAGTCAGCATTATTGTGACTGGATATTTGGCATTCTTGGGGACTGAGTGGATGTGGTATGCAAGACAGATGGTTTTAAACATGGTGACTTGAGTAATGGAGGTTGCAATGAGCAAAAATAAGGTGTGGGGCAAGAGATCAACGTGTAATTTTCATGAGAAAATGTGCTAATTCTCTTCTATACACCCATTCTCAGATTCTCACAGTATGTCTGACCTCTGTAATGAGATACACAATATGATCATGAAATTTAATGTCAGCTTACATATAGTTTTAAAAACTTTATTAAAAAGCAGACTATACTGATGTCAGGTGATTTCTGAATGTTACCACACAGCTTAGTATCTTGCTTCACATCCAATGTGGTTTCTTCTACCCTCAACAAAGTAAAGAAACTCCCATACAGTTGATGAAAGAAAGTGATGGATCTGTTATTCATCAAATTGTTTCTGTATGAAGCTCACCAGTAGCTCCTGGTAAGTAGAGGTATAGAATATTAAAGAGGAAGGTAAAGATTGTAAACACCTTCGATTCAAAATAGCCAGAATCATTTTTGTCACTTTCTTTAATATTTATGAAATGTAAATACTACATAAACAAAGTTTTTTAAAAAACTGAATGTTTAGCAGGTTAAATTTATACAGCGAAGCACAGCATTAACAAAGATTGTAGTCTATGGTAGACTGTAGTTTAGAATGCAATGTTTCACACAAAAAGCCCTAGAAACAGTGATAACTTATGCCATACCTTCAAGAGAACTACAAAGTATTACAGAAACTTGGAACACAGAGACATCTTTTATGGCTGTTTGACTGAGGAAATGTTCACATACTCGAAGGTACATGAGTTGGACCTTGAATTACAGTTAGATTTGTAAGAGGCAGAAAACTTGCAGAAAAAGCTTCCATGTAATAAATTGCAGAAAGCTAAACCACTCCAGGGCTTCTGTATAGTAGAACTAGAAAATTGACTTTGCTATATAAACTTACAACTATTAAGAAATATGTATCCCAGAAGTCAACCAGGAAACACACAAAGAGTAGAAATGTTCCCAATTACAGAGCTGCAAAAATTAAGACAGATATCACAGAGGAATGTATACAATAAAATTCAGGTTTGTTATATTTTATACCACATGAGAAGAATGGAATTCTTTTAGAAGGAAACTTTACTTGTCCACTGATATATAATTACAGATGTGTTTAATTCCATCACTGATTTTTATTGGAAATTTAGTAATATAAAGTATCTGTCTTTCTTGTGTGCCAAGTATTTAAGGACCTATAAATGAATGGACTCTTAACTATGCTAAAGAAGCTCATTATTTAAAGGTAATTATTTAGCAAAGTAATGATCCTTCAGTTATGTAAATTAGACATTAAATTATAAACTTTTAAGTATCTGGTTTTATGTTTCATTCTGGCCCCTGAAACAACCTTCCAGTCCAAATACTGCTTAACCCAAAGTTAAAGTGAAAATATTTAAGTTAGACAGACATGATTCTGACACTTAGAAATTCTTGTATTTTCGGTAGTGTCAGAGCTATAGCTGGAGTTCAAGGTGATGATGGTGATAATACCGTAGTTTTGGCTTGTTATATTTTCCTTTTCAATGGAGTTAGATTTATGAATATATTGAATGCCAATTAGAAGATGTATCATAAAGATTTCCAGCTTTAATGCCACTTAAAGATCTTTTTGAGGGTTGCATGCATATACATGCCAAGTGTCAAACACCAAGAACTGGAAATGATCTGTGCCTGGTGGTACAGACAAAGGGTTGAGGAGGAGAAAAGAAGCAGCAAATTGATCAAGCATCTCAATGGTGTGGTGAGATCAATAAGTATGGTTAGATACTCTGGATTTACAAGGACCATCCAGTCTGAACTGGGTTTTAGAAGACATGAAAATAGATTGAGGGTCAGGAGAGGGAGAAATTTGAGTTGGGGAGCAGAATAGGAAGAAAACACATGTGGAAAGACCAGAAAACCAATGGGCTATACTCAGAACCACCAAGAACTCCTATGATTCCAATGCTGAATATAAGGATGGTGGTGAAAAATAAGGCTGGAGAAGAGAGGAAATCAGCAGTGAGATCATGAAGGATAATTTCTGACAAATTTTTGAGTTGAGAAGTTGGGAGATGTTTAAGGGAAATAGAAAATCAGATTTACATCTTAGATCACTTTAGCTTGGAAATCATAAATGGATAGAGTCAGAAAACTGGCAGAACCAGCTTCCATACAAAAAAATACCCAGTTGCCTATTTATCAGGAACCATGGTGCAGAAGAACACGTGCTCAGTTTACCTACTGATCTGATATGGGACTCAAAGTACTCTGTGAAGAAGTGTAAAGTGCTTTACCAATTTTAAGTCCTACTTAATGTATGCTAGCTAATTTTTCTCCTGGTAGGTAGCCCTGAACTCAGTGAAGGAGAGCCATTTTATAAATATAATCCACATAAAACTTAACAAAAGGAGTTACAGAAGAAGTTAAGTTACATGACCATCTTAAGACATACAAGAGAAACTCACAGGGAATGGCTATTGATTGAATGGTGGAACTGAATACAAGGGAGAATAGGGGATTGCTTGTCTCTGGGCTTGAGTCGACAGATGGAAGGTGTGACCATTTACTGAATCACTGCTAGGCATGGTAGTTGAGAATTGCAATGGTGAAGAGTAGGGCTACTAACAGGTTACCTGAGGTATCCTTGTAACGTTCAGGGAGATGTTTGCTTGGTATTATTAGATTGTATTATTTTGACGTTCAGAAGAAACTAGTTGCATATTTAGGATCATCTCTTAGGAGTTAGAGCCATTCGACCTGAACCATGTCTCCCAAGTTGCGTGAAAGTAAGAGACCACTGCCCTAGACAGTGAGTTTAAGTGTTTCTCAGATTATTGTGCAACACACACATACACACACTTTGAAAAGTTGATAATTTTGGAAATGATAAACCATGTTAAGACAGATATGAAACTAACAAATGACACTCATTCTTTTACAGACTTGAGTATTTAATAAGCTCAGTTCTACAGGTGGAAGTGAGACCCTTTCAGAAACATCTCCATGTGGTTTAGAACTTCTCTTCCTACTGCCTTTTCACATGGTTGAATATGTAATCACAGAGATAACCTCATTTAGAGATAACTTCAAACCATTTGTGTGTCATCTTCTGAATACTCCAAGATGCAGGAGAATCCTAATGGAGCTCCCACAGAAAGTCAAAAAGTCAAGAAGTGGTTCCCAACTGGTATTGTTCTTTCATGTATTAGTTAGGTCTCTCATTTAGTAATTACTTTTTCCTAAATCCTCATCTCTGATAGTCATTCTTTTTCTCAGTTCTTCTCTACTTTCATTCCTGTCAGATTTATAACAGATGTCTAACATTTTTTCTTGATTTCTACCCCTGTGAAATATTTTCCGAAAACAGTAGGCAGCATGTTTTCAAAATCCCACTTTTACAATGTCACTCGTGAGAACTGACAGTGCAACTCCTTTCTAAGCTTTCTAGAACAAAACCACGGCCAATAGTTTCTCCAATCTCTCTCACAGCCTGTTATGACAACCAGCTCTCTCTTCAGGGACTCTTCCCACAGTCTACTGTTTTTGCTAACATGTGGTCTCAGCAATGGCAAACCTTGTTGGTTAGAAAGTTCAGATGTGGAGACTCAGAAACTGTCACTGGATTTGGAAAATTGTGACTTCTTTGTCAAGAATACATTCTAACATGTTTCAGAGTTACTTTTGAGAGGAAAATTAGACAATCTATGTGAGACTGTTCTCTAAAGTGTTAGATAAAATAAGTCCTAATAATAAAGAATATATGGAGTTAAAAAACACATTTTTTTAAGATGGTCTGAAAATAGGAGATGGGAAAGGGGCTCAGGAGGCAAACAGAGAGAAGGGGATGGGAATGGGTAGGAGGAAGAGCAGAAATGATCAAGGCTGCATACATGCATGCATGGAAATACCACAGCAAAACCCATTCATTTGTAAAATGTGTTAATAACTATAATAAAAATGTGTTTTAAACTGTATGTTTGATAACTCTGAAAGTATCAGTCTTTTTATTACAAACTACAAGTCACTGCTATTTGAAATAGTTAGCGGGACTCAGCAGTTGGGCACAAAATTAGAGACCAACTACACAACGGAATTCTAGGTGCTTCTCAGCCTTGGCCTTACAACAAAGCAGCCTGTGGCCTGGGGGTGTGGCTCAGTGGTACAGTGTCTGCCTAGCATGAGCGGGGCTCTGTATTTGATCCCCAGCACCACACATAAAAAATGGGAATGTCTAAGGTGTACCCAAGTCTTCAAAACAGTGTCCACATTTTGAATACATACAGATCTCTTTTTTAAAGCAGCACGTACAACTTTTTAAAAACAGAAAAATACGTACTATTAACCTGGCCAGTGGTTGTTGAAATGGGGAAGGGGATTGGAGGAGTAAATTGGAAGTTAGAGCCACTTTCTGACCATCTTCTCTAAGTAGATGAAGATCAGAAGAAATGAGGACACCAGAAGCCAGTGAGATTGAGCCACGACATCAAAACATAGCAAATATGCAAAAAGTCAATGAAAAACCAAGTATCTAATATATGTATTATCAACAATTATTCTATAATAATAGTTTTTATTATTACTATTCTATAATAATAATTATTCTATTTATAATAATTTCATTATTCTAAAATGTCTGTTAAATCTAGAATGCCTCAGGGCAGTTTAGTGTAAGAGCCAGAGGGAATTAGAATTTTGTGCAAGAATCATGACAAGTGGCAACCAAGTAAGTGTAAATTAACATACTACTCATTAATTTAAAACTTCAATAAATCATTGAGAGGCAGGTTTCATTTCAATATATGCAAAAACACCTAAAAATAGAGCTTGCGTTGATTCACCCAAGCTCATTGCTTCTGTAAGTCCATTTTCTTTAACCTGCAAATTTTCCTTTCCTTGATGTTTTACAGCCCTAAGGCAGTAAAGCTCCTGCCTGAGAGTACCGCTAGCGTTACAGATCTGCCGAGGTATTTTCTCAATTGCTGTGATGTAGTTGATTTGTTTCTTCCCCAGCATGGTTTGCACTTGTCTTTTCCATTCACCATTACTGGTACTATACTATTGTTGAATTATTACAAATGTTTGCTTTGTTTTCTCAGATTGAAGGCTTCTTAAGGACAACACAAAAACCTAACATTCCTGAGTTCTACAATGACTGTCAAGATGTATTCCAGGTTCTTAACCAGTGTTTCTAGGATAACTGAAATCAACTCGACAAATACGTTTGTTGTTTAAAGTTTCTCATTACAAATGCATGAGTAAAAATTACTTATTGTGATGATATAGTTTATATCTCAAAAATGTTTACTATTAATGTTTAGAGAACCTTAATTTTGGATTAATATCTTATTTGACTGAGATATAGTTGTAAAAAAAAAGTGGTGCTTTACAAGTCATTTACCAATTATTAATCAGGTCAGAAATACTTACAAAGTTCAGTTCAGTTCACCTGAATGCTATGAATTGAAACACTCAAAAACCTTTTGTTTCAATCCTATACTTCTTGATGGAACTTGAAATTAAAATGGCACTCTCACAACCAATTATGGCATTGCAGCTAGAAGAGGAACACTGGTAAGGGGTCCCCATATTTTAAAAGTATTTTCATTGTGAAAAAGGGCAGCATCACTTTTAGTTTGTTGACTCTTCCAATATATAGTCCCCAGAAACTAGATTCATCAAAAGGAATATGTAAAGCCTACCCAGATCTTCAAATTAGTGCCCACATATACCGCATTTGTTGAACAAATTCAGATTTATTGAAAGTAAACATTTACATTGGCTACAATGTTAGAACTATTACAAAGCTGGATAAAAGAGGCTTAAGTAGCAATAAAAAGCAAGTGCAATAAAAAGTGAATAGAGAAAATATTTGGCCTTAGTGATCTCTTGGCAGTATTTACATAATGTACATATTGTTAAATATTTATAATAACTCTAAGGCACCAAAGGCTAAATAGCAGGTTGCAATACTATTTTGTGCACAAAAATTAAGAAATGTATTGTAAAGAAGTTTGTGTAGTCAAAGAAACATAGGTATATCATAATGTTTACATAAAGGAGTGGCTGCAAGTTTTAAATCTCAAATGATACATTAAATTTTGGGTAGACTAAAGAAATTATTTTTAGAACATTAAATTATGTAGACTATGTAAATAAGCACTATTTTTTACCAACTCGCTGGTAAATGTATAATGCAATCTATTCTTCAACACAGCTTTTTCACACTCATGAGTATGTTTTGTCTAAAAACTACTTGAAACACTTTTAACCTACAAAATCTTATCCTACACTTCACAGCGTGTACAAAACCCCCAAGAAAAATTTACTAGGTAATAATATACATCAAATTTATATATAATCTGGCAAAAATTTAGCAGGCATTAAATGCCAAATTGTTTGAATGTTCAGTCTGCTATTCTGGCATAGCAGTTAGGTCTTTTAATCTTTTAACTCTTTAGAGTGGCAACAATTTGTGGCTATGGGTGAATGGACATAAAATTGGCCCATGTGAAATGAACCAATCTTAAAAAGAACTAATTTCAAATTTTGCAACTTGAAATCCCTTCAAATAACTCACTGAGTGCCAGTGATGTCATTCACCACTAGTGGTTGAAAGATCCATGTTACAGCAGAGTTAAGAAGTAACTGACAATATCTATGTTCAGCATGGTCTTATTGATTTGACGGCTGTTGTTTTAAGTTAGTACAAACAGTACTGAATGGAAATTTTTCTGACACTAGAATCCAGTTTACTTTAACAAGCAATCTATTATTTGTCTTGAGGTAGTGTTGTAATGAAAAATCCTGCAGAATGTCATAAAATTTCTAAAATGTGCTTCAAATGCCACTAGCAAATCTTATTTGAGAAGGTAAATGGTTCAGCATTACATATCTCTCTACAAAAAGTCATCCAGACCCTTTTATAAGGGAGGTGAATTTCTCATCATAATTTCTGAAACTCCGTGCCCTAAATTATGGTTTTAAAAATATTTTACTATATAAAGTATTTTGAAAATTTGTTCAGTGATGCTAAAGACTCACTGATTTGCATTAAAGATTTTCTCTTTGAGCAAAGGAGAGAAAAATTCAGAAAATTTTTCTTTGAACTTTTAAATGAGAAACATTTACAGGATTAATAAATTGTTGGGGCTGTAAGCTCATTCAACTATGTAGTATTTGACAGGAACTTTTAGAATATGATACTCTTAAAATTATAGTTTAAAATTGACCTTCAAATCCAATATTTGACTGAGGTTTACAGAGCAACAGATACAGAATTTATTCCAAGTAATGTATTCTATGACACCGAAGATGACTTACTATAATGCATCCTATAGTATACTGAGTTGTTGGCAGATTATTTTTTCTTATCTCAAATGTTCAATCATTTTCCTGTCTTTTATACAATGCAAGAAGACAAATTACTCCTAGTGAAATGTTTACAAAATCAGTAATGCAGTAAAAAAGAGAACAAATAAATTATGAACCTTCTTTCATACTTCAAAAATGAAAATAAACGATTGCCTTTGCTGGGTTGTGATCTAAGAGCAGTGGCTACACAATTAACAGAGCTATTACAAAACATCAATGCACAGATTTCCAATTATTAAAATACAATACAATGTCAAATGTTTGGAGTCATCAAATAAATTAAGACACTAACTTAATGGGGTGACTGAATCAAGGCATGATGAGTGTTTGAATCTTTAAATTTTAAGGATCCTCTTGGACTTCAGAACCATGATATTCATTTACTAACAGTAGTAAAAAGTTTGTCTTCTGATGAAAAGATAAGCCTCTTCATCAGTCTACCATAATAATCCCAATTTCAAAAAGTTCAATGACAAGATCTGTTCTCCTTAAAATAATTTCTTATAGAGGTTCTAATACAATTTTGCAAACAAAATCTGTCATTCTATATTGTTCTACAACTCAGTTATCATTATAAAATACCTTGTTTGACTAACAGGAATCATGAAAGAAATATACTGTGCTGTTACATGTAATGGGCACTGAACTCACAACACTCCTTCAGACAGGTAAATCTTCTTTTAAGTTGGCAATGGAAGTTTTTGTTATATCTGTTTTCTTTCCTCCTAAAAAATTTCCTTTGAGTTTTACAAATTACCTTCCAGTTCAGATTCTAATACTGTATCCTTTACAGGTCACCCACATGTTAAGGAGACCAGAATGGATTAGGTTGGTGGTTTTTATACTGTGCTGGGAGCGTCCAGAGGCGGGGCTCTGTGGCCAGACAACAGGGGAGGGCTCTAAAGCCACAGCTCCCAAATCCTGCAAGACATCTTCTCGTTGATGCCAAGCATGGAGTGTCTCACAGAATGAAAACTGACTCTGCTGCTTAAAAATGTTTCCAAAAACATAATTACAATGGCAGAAAGCAGGACGCTGTTCCCTCATCTCACACCAAGTCTTCAGGGACTGAGTCCAGGACAGTAAATCGGCCCTTCCACACTAATGCTGTTCCGCAGACTGGCCCTGTGTTCAGAGGCACCAATCAGAACAGATCAACATTTTAGGTATATACTATCAAAATGATTAGTATCCCAACCTCTTTCAGTCATTCTGCAGAAGTGGCCTATCACTTATTTTCAGTATAAGAAAAACAAATGATTATTAAACACTTCCTAAACTGTGACTCTTGACAACGTGTATGACCTTTTTCTCACCTTATATGCCAGATAAAGGAAATAAACACAGAAGTTACCACATCATACTTGCAAACAATTACATATTTGTATTTTTTTCTTCCTACATAAACTAAAATCAGATAAGAGCCTTGATTCAGGGTTTAAATAGAGCGGCAGACTCACTAATTAAACTGCTTTCATGAATGGCCTGATTCCAAAGACACCATGTAGAAAAACAAACACTGTCAATTCAAACTTGAATAACTGTAGGACTCAAAGAAATAGAAGGATTTTGATGAGCACAGGACTCTTGAAAAGGGAAATGTTGAGAGCTGGTGTTATTGTTCTCTATAAACTTATTTGTGTTCTTTTAATATAAAAGAAACTTCAAAATCTATTTTCTTTCTCAATATGAAAAAATTAAGCAGAAGTATTAAATGAAAAAATATAAAATGCTGGTGTGGTATAAATAAATTTTAAATGTCCTTTGTAGAAAATAAAATGTATACAGTGTTTCTTTCAATTCTGAGGCCTTTCTTTTAAACATAAGTCATTTGAATATGGATTTAGTCCACCAGGGCCTCTATAATCCCCAAATTATGACTCACACTTGAATTAAGTTAAATTGTAACCAAAGGGACATTTTTTTAAACAAATAAAAAAAAAACTGTCTGCAAATAGTTTTTGTGATTGAACAGTGATAATTTGGCTCATATCCTGGATTGTGTTGGTTTACTGCTCACTATTATCTTCTTTTCACTGAGTGAGGATAGAATGGTAGATACCCCGTCTCTCTTGTCAAAATATATATGTATGACTATTCACACATATCTGCACAGCCACACATCTTGATGCATGAAACTACATATATGTATATTACATACTTTTTCACAGAGCACTTTTATTTCTTTTTATAACCAAAATAGGAGAAAAGGCAGTATCTCTCCCAAAACATTTGAATATTCATATCACTGATTATATCGCACATCAGAACGTGCAAACAGTATACTTATTGCAAAGTATCTGATAGATTTAGATGCCATTAGAAAATGTTATCAGTTCTATTTCGGTAACCTAAAATGTTGGTATATAATAACCAAATGTCCAATTAAAGAATGTAATATAAAAATATCAGCACAAAACTGTTGTTTCAATCTGTTTATTGTGTATGCAACCCAACTTCAGTTTAAGTGCTGTTTTAACTTTTATTACTAGATTCCATAACCCTACAATTGGTAAATTTTATACCATTTTAAGTATTTAATGAGATACTTAGAAATGCTAAGAAAGAAAACAGTATTCAAAGGGTTAATTTTGTTTACAATAACAATAAATTATTTTGTTATTTTCTTCTGTTCAAAATCCAGCTTTGAACCCGAGGAAGGCTTTCAAATCACGTTAATTAAACGGTGGTCTTTTAACCAGTAGCGGTCTGGTTACCAATTACTCGGAGGATCTCTTTGTGAATGCCACCTTCTTGTGTGTTAATATTTGTATCTCCCACTTGGCCATCTTCATAGCTAAAACAGAAAACATAGAAACACAAAAGCATTTTAAAAGATGTTAGGATTAAAATGGACTCAAAATGTTATCTGACACCGAGAAAGCAGCCCTTGGATATTAGTTGCCTGTGCTCTGTCGTGCCTTAATTTATCCCCTTCCATTTTAAAGCTAATTTGTTCATCTTCACATGAAGCACTGCCCAGGACCTGGCTCTTTGGCATTGCAAGCATTTCCACAGCAACTGTTACAAAGTCGCACAAGCTTAAATCAACCATACAACTGATTGTTAACAATTTAATAAGACGAGACTCCTCTACTGTGAAAGAACAGACCAACTTCGGCTTTATGCTTCTTGGGCCTTGGACTTCTTCACTTCATTTCAACCAGTTCTTCTCCAAAGGCTGACCCTCACTTCACTTTCTAGCCCTGTTTCTTTGCCATGCCCACATCCTAACTACTGTTCACCTAGAACTACTCAGTTCTAATTGGTGCTCAATGTTTCCCTTATCACTGGTTGTCTGTCCTATTTAGTCTGACTTTAACATATTCTTAACGTGCTTCACATAAGAATGTAAGACTGCTAAATTTAGTTTAGCATTAAAAGACAGCAATTGCTAGGTTCTCTACAAAAAAAATAGTTGTGTTTTAGATACTTCATTTCCTCAATAAACTTACTCGAGCAATAAGAATTTCCAAAGAATCAAATTTCCATGATAATATTCAGAGTAAAATAGGTGACAAATTAATTTTACTATATAAAAATGGCTTCAAGACAGAATCTTCAGACAAGTGGTAATTATTTCAAAATACATAACCAGAAGCATAAACACTGTGTTTCAAAGATTAATACATGCCACTGTCTTTTACTCTCATACTTAAAATTCTCCAGAAATAGCACAATAAAGGAAAATGAAACAAATGACATAAAACCACAGACCTTAGCTCCTTACATAATCCATTTGCTTCAACAGCAACTGATGATTCCCTTTGTATAAGTCTAAATTCCACATTAAAGGATCCAAGGTCAACCTGATTAATTCTTAAAAGTTTGCTATGTCAGATATAGTCAGTACATCTGTCTATAAGATAAAGGACACACTATGTGGTAACAGTCCGCCTATGAATACTTTCTCAGACCCAAAAGTAAGTGCTCTCTAAGAACCAGAGAACAAATTAAAACAACTTGAAATTGTTCATATTGAATCAGGTGCTTGTGGCAGATTATGTAAAGATATGTGTTATCACATCAAGCCACTATTTAGATAAATCCTGTCTGGTGACCACAGACCAAGGATAGAAGCTAAGCCATCCTCATTTCTTGGCAGGAGGAAGAGACAATCTGACATGAAGGTGTAGCCCTAAATTAACACTAGTTTTACCATGACAGTCAGACTAGCTCCAGCTAAAATGCAGATTATGGAAAACAGGAGAGATTAACAAAAAGAGAATGGAAAAGACACAGAGAAAACTTGTACTGTCAGGAGAGAGAAGTGGGAGTGGCAGCACCTAGAACTCCTTTGGTTCTTCATAGCTTTCCAGTTTGAGATACAAACTCATATGCAATTTTACACTTCTTAATTTGTGTTGTTCTACCTTTATTGCATTTTTGCTACCATGAACATACCTACTATATCCCATGTAGTTTGAACACAAAACTGAGTAAGATGTGCTCGGTTTACCTGATGCCACTAACTCTACATGCTACCACATTATTTGCTGCAATTGGGAGCTGACCTTTGAATAAGATTTGTCTTTGTAACTTCCTATTTTTGCCTTGACCCACTGCAGTTTTTCTTCTGTGCCTACTGCTCACTGAAAAGTAAGGGCAAAAGTCATCCCAGCCTCCTAGCTGTTGAATTTGGGAGATTATCTTCTTCATCTGTGGTCTGAAATAGACTGTTCTGCTGTTCTTTTTGATGCTCTAATATTATTATTAATATTGTCTTTTTTGAGACAGGGTCTCCCTATGCAGCTCAGGCTGGCCATGAGCCCACTTTGTAACCTAAGCTGATCTCAAACTCATAACCATCCTCCCATCTCAGCCTCCTGAGTGCTGGGATTACACCACACCCGGCTTGACACTCTATTGTTGCATGCCCTAAACAGACTGTGATTAATTCTCAGTCTTCCCCAGTTTTCCATTTTAATGATGGTTTTGTACTTACGCATTCCTGTTTCCTCTCTCATTCTATACAATCTTCCTCAATTCTCTTCCCCTCAACATTTAACTGTCTCTCCCAGGCTGACTCTTAAAACTGTTTCTCCACTCCTTAGAGCTTTGCTTAATGCTACTCTTCACAGACATAGCATGCAACTCAAATGCCTCAGTAATCTTGGTGCTTCCATATGTCTATATTCAATTATCACCAGGTTATCTTGCTTCCATTTTGTTAATTATTTCCAGTTTCGTCTTTTCTCCACCCTATGCCATTATCTTTGTTTGGGGCTTATCATTCATTTACATGTGAGTTTTTAAAGTGCAGGTTGTATATAACTAGTGAGTTGTGAAATTCATGTGTCTATAGTAGCACTGTAAGTGAGGTGAGAACAGGAAGCACTGGCTTCACTACACATAGAAACCATTATTCTGCCCCTGAGTCACAGTGTCAAACACATTTCTTTTTTGTGGTAGAAAAACTGACCTAGACAATTGTAATAACATTGTATCTGATCTTTCTGTATTAACTGTCCCCCATCGTCTCTTCTAGAAGACCGATCCTCTACCCAACTAAAGTGACATAAAGTGATCTCTACCTCACTCACAGAACACAGGGTCTCTGGGGATTCAACCTCCAACTTAATCCCAAACAAACTTCCTCCCAGGTCATGGGTCATTACTCCCCCTCACTTGTCAATTTCTATTAAATGGAAAAAGATTTGTTCTCCCCAAGTATATGTTTACTGACATAAGCACTAGAAATTAATGGAGATGAGGCTCACATCCTTTGAATAAACTACAGTAATTTAAGACAAAATGAGGGGGAGAGAGAGCACAAATGCAAAAGAGGAAAACTGAGAGTGCAAGGGAGAGCAAGAAGAGGGGACAGAGACAGTGTGAGGTATTACAGAAAATGGAAATTTTTATGTTCCCTGTGAAACCCGCAAGGAAACACAAGACATGGAGAATAAAAGAAAAAATTGGCAGGCGAAGTTTGGCATTTTGAGGTGTGAGTCGTGCATACTATTAAAGGAAAACAAACTACTGTGTGATTTAGGCAACTCACAAAGCTTAGATGTACGACTGCTAATGGCCATTGAGTAACATTCACAATACAGTACACAGAGTTCTTCACAAATAGCATGAACATCGGGTTGTTAATGTCATAACAAAGTTCATTTATTTCTGGAAAGCAACAACAAACGTGTGATCAATATGGAGATGATATGCATAGCTGAGTTTTTGGTAGAAGAAAAATAAAAACATCTGGAAGGAGGCAAAAATAAAAGCAAAAGACAATAAGTGGAGGTAAAAACTTATATACCCAAGGGACTAAAAAAAAAAATTTTTTTTTAACAACAAAGAAAAGTTTGCTTTAAAAATATTTAAGAGAGGAGAAGAAGTCAAGATGGCCAATCAGTGAGCAACAAAATACAAAGCCTCCCAGGAGAAACAACTCATATGCCAGAATAAAACATCCTGGAGAGACCCAGACCGAGGGAGATGGATCCTCTTGACACAGGAAGAAATTAAAATGTAAAAAAGCTTATCAAACACGTGGGGACTACAACTGGAGCAGCTAAAAATTACAGGTCACAGCGTTTTCACTGTGACCCGCCAAGTTTGCACCAGCCTGAATTTGCACCGGCCTGAATTTGCGTCAGTTTGAATCCGCCCCAGCCGGCAGAGCCGCCCAAACTCATTCCCACCACCACTCAAGGAGCCACAGCAGCGCTGAAGTCAGGGGTTGCAGGGCCCAGTGGAGAGCGGAGCCAGTGAAGGGATCTTCATTAAACCATGGTCAGTGCTGGGAATGAGACCCCGCCACGGGAAGGTCTTGACCAAATGGGTGACATGTTGGAATCCGGCAGGAGGAGCCTAAACTGGAAGTGACAGTGACTTCAGTTTGTTGCTCCCTCCCCAGAACAGACTCATGGGATTTGCTTGGACTGGGTCGCACCCCTGGCTGGGACCCAATGAGCTGTCCCAAATCGATTCCCTGCACCTAATACACACTAAATGGGTAAAGGCCCCTGAAGTTTGGCTGGCCTGGTGGGGAGGGGCAGGGAGGAGAGGGCGGAGTTCCCTCGCCAGCATGCTTTGGAGGAAACGTGGCCAACAGGGAAGGGGGCTGGGACCTGCACTGTACACCTGTGTGGAGGAAGGCAGGACCATGACAGAAGAGAGGCAAGAGGAGGTTCCCAGCCCAGAACCCTGAGAGAACTGAACCAGAAGAGGGAAAAACAAGGGAGAATGAGGGCAGCAAACATGCAACATCAGACATGGCTTCAATGGACATTAAGAGGTATCTTCAGGACCTTGTAGACGAGCTCAAAACTGAAATATTAAATCAGGTAAAGCAAGATATGAGTAGAGTAATAAAAGAAATGCTCTCAGGAAGCATCTCTCAGGAAGATACAGATGTAAGAAGGGAGGAACACAAAAAAAGGAGAGAAACATTCGATAAAGAATATAAAGAAAATATAGAGTACATGAAGCAGATTCAAAGAGACTACCAGGAAATTAAAAACTCCATTGAAAGCTGGCAAAATGCCTTAAAAGAAACTAAGGATAGACTATCAAAACTTGAAGACAAGTTTGCAATGTGTGATTATGAAAGGAAAGATCTCTTAAAAACAACAAGGAAACAGGCAGTAACAATACAAAGGCTAGAAGATGACAAGAGAATGTACAATTTAAGAATAAGAAATGTGAACGAAGAAGCAGGTATACAAACGGCTGAATTACAAAGGCTATTCATGGAAATAATTAAGGAAAACTTCCCAAGCATGGGAAAAGAAAATGACATTCAGTTATGTGAGGCATACAGAACTCCAGCCACCTACAACCAAAACAGAGCTACACCCAGACATCTAATAATCAAGATAACAGAAATTCAATTTAAAAACAGAATATTAACAGCCATCAGAGAAAAGAAACAGATACCTATAAGGGTAAGCCCATCAGGATTACGGCTGACTTCTCGACACAGAACATCAGATCAAGAAGAGCTTGGAGCAAAGTCTTCCAAACCCTGAAAGAAAATAACCTCCAGCCCAGACTGATGTACCCTGCAAAACTGTCACTAGAAATTAATGAAGAAACAAGATGCTTCCATGACAAAGAGGAACTGGGGGAGTTTGTGAACACCAATCCAACCCTACAGAGAATACTGAAAGACATTCTAGAAAGAGGAAAAAAAAATACCAGGATTTTAGGAACAGTGGCAGAAAGGCCTCAATGAGTGGGGCAGGCAGTAGATTGAAGGAGAAAATTAGACAAAGGCAGAAAAATAGCATAGCAGAAATGAGGCAGAGAAGGATAACTAGAATCTCTAACATAGATGACCTTGATACACTATATTGTTAATAGTGCACCAGGATTTAAAACCCACATTACTCACACTACTCTGCTTAGATGTATTATATTCTGTTCCAGTCATTCTACCTGTACTAGATTTGAAGGCACAGACAGTAATCCTGAAAAACACAGGATATAGTACGGTAATCATCCTATTTCCTATTAACTTAATCTAAAGCTCTGTAAAACCTACACTGTTTTTCCATGACTGATCATAATCGAATCTGGTTTGTTAGATCGCTGTTTTGTATTGATAGATTTTATTCAAAGCTGTTATGATTGATAGTATCAAATCTGAGAGTATAGGCAACTGCACTGAAGATGACAAGATTCACTAGAATATCCACTCTGGTTTGATTATTACCTGCCTTTGAAGTTTTATACTGTCTACAATGTTTTATTTTTACTAATATTGTTATGTACTGCTATATTCAATTATGCCTGATGATATAGACAATTCTATTGAAGATAATAAGAAACAACAGAGTAATCATTATAGATCACCTTGTACTGTGGTTTTATACGACTTTTTGGCTTCACATTTTTACAGGAATTTGTTTTGTTTTGTCTTGCTATGTTTTGTTTTTCCCTCTAATACAGAAAAAATAGAAATACATGTAGAGACTCATGCATGCATAGCTGTTTACACTCTCACTGTTTGAATATCTACATTGTATAATTTTGTAACTTGAACAAGTATTTCTAAGAGGACAATATGTAATTTATCAACTAGTGATTTCTTATTGTTTATCTTTTTTTTGAAATTCTGTATTATCTCTACCCTTTACATGCTTTTGTTTCTCTTTAAATAAAAAAATTAAAAAATAAAAAAATAAAAATAAAATATTCAAGAGAAAAATAAGCCGATATAGAATTTAGCTGCCTAGAAATCTCTTAGGTGTGTCACAGAACTTCATAGAAAAATTGTGAAAGTATCCAACTGACACATGCTCTTCCATGAGCATTACAAGACTGGCACACTTCAACCTGTTCCTATCTCTGTCAACTAGCAACCCAGAAACTCAGGCACCATCTTACATTAACAATGGAGAGAGAAAAAGAATAGGCAAAGGTTTAGATCGTGAGCAGGTCAGTCACATGGACTAACAGAACTCAAGTCAGGCACAAGCCTGGGACAATTTATTGAAAAATGTTCTTATGAAATAGTTCAGACAACAGTTTCATTGGATCAGTAGTGTGTACAAGTGATTGAAATAAAGTAGAATGGGCTTCACATTGCAAAATACCATGTTTTTATTCACTAGCTATTATGGGCAATGAATACTCAAAACATGCTTTAGAAAAAATAAATAAGGTGTAGTGATTTTCATATGCATACAAAGGTAGGTCCTACACCAGAAGGAGCAGTCAACTCTAAGTGGGGATAATATGAGCAATTTTCTCCTTTTTTTGCTTGTCTTCAGTTTGTGAATAATAAATGAGTGTCACTGTTGTAATAAAGGTAATGTTTAATAAATCTGGCATTGTACAAAATAGACTGAGCGCGACTGAATCACACAGGAAGAATGAGTAACCTTTAGAAATATAATCTGGGGAGACAATGACAGCTCTGTGGAGAAAACTGAAAAGCTAAACCTGAGAACGAAGGGATATGGTGAGAAAAGAACACTGAAAACTATAGCTCAGATTTAAGTCTCTTTGATGGATGAAATTACTGTGCATATTAGAAAGGTTGAGAAGTTGCTTACAGGGTTTAAATAATGGTGTCTACTTCAGACATGCTGAGCGGAAGACATCAGCAGGCTATGCTGGGTACCCCAAGACAAATGAGCCACCACCACTGAGCTCACGGAGTGCACAGAGTAATGGAGAAGAGCGTCAGTGAGCATGGATAATCCGACCATGGAAACACGCTCAGGCAGTACTTAGGCACACAAATAAAACAATGAGAGTAGTCAAGAGACGTTTCTGGGAGTGGGGAAGCCATAAAAGAAGACTTCAGAAATGAGTGGGATTGATAAATGAGTGTTGGAAGTGAAGAATGGAAGCATGAAAGTGAGAAACTCAGACGACACAGGGCAGTTCTGTGAGCTGGGAAGCCAGCAGCTGCGCCTTCTGGGCCCTGTGTGTCTGCGTCAACAGAGAAGAAGGGGCTGAGGAGCGGATCACTCTGAAAATACTCGGCAGGTGAGGAGCAGCCGCTGAAGACTTTTAAGCAGGAGAGTGAGTGTCTGGGCAGCTTCAATCATGGAAAAAAGATCTGGGCTGGAGACAGAGACACTGGATTTGCTATAGACTGTGGATAAAGTGAATTCCTCTTCCCATGGGTGCTCTGAGGAATGCCCTGAATGTCCTGTCTTCTAACTTCCTAAATAAGGTGTCACCTCATAATGTATGCAATTGAATGCTGTTTTGCAAGTTCATGAGTAAAGGTAAAAATAACTCTTAATGCACTTAATGTGTTGTTATACAGTTCTTAATTTATAAACTTTCCTTAGCCAAGTGTGGATGGTAGTACATGGCTATAATCCCAGAGATTCCAGAGGCTGAGTCAGGAGGATCACTGAGTGAAAGGCCAGGAAGTTCAAGTCCAGTCTGGGATTCATAGAGAGACCCAGTCTGGGAAACAACAACAACAACTGTGTCTGCCTCTTTAGATATAATGCAAACTGCATTTTGACTTAAAATTAAAAAAATATATATACATAATATTTGCTTTCCTTTTTGTGTTTGTTTTTGTCCATTCATTAAACATTTACTGACAAGCCATTGTGTCTTCAGAGATGTGCAACAGGCTGCAGGGATGCGGCACAGAAACTGATGCAGGGGTCTCCACGTAGCAACCTGCAGCCTCTTGGGAGAATCAGACAATGAATAAAGTAAATATTACAGAGAAATTCTGCAGTGGGCTGTGGGAACACCAGAAGACATTACTTTTGACCAGAAGACGGGTGCAAGAGATGGCATTTGAGCAACATCTTCAAAAAATAAAACAGATACTGGATAAACACTCCTGAAGCTGACGGAGCACTCAGATGGGAGACTTGCTTGGCTCAAGGACCTGTGGGTGCTCAGTCCTATTTCCCACAGATGAACAGTTTTATGTGGTTCTTCCTGTTCTTAAATTTCTGAATTACCTAAAATACTTTAGTATATACCTAACCTGATTTAACAATCAAAATATAGGAATAATTCATTGGCCGCTCTCCCTGCTCTAAATCACACCAATGCAGCAAACACACAGGCTACCTATGTCACATTAAGGGCAGACTTAGCTGACAGTCACCTTTCCTTGGTCCAAAGGCAGCAAAGACAGGACACCCTCCATCCCGAACAGCTTCCCTTGCAGCAGCCGGAGGGGACAGGGGCAGCAGGGAGCCTGCAACACTAGATGCACTTGCTTCCTGCCAAACCATTCCTCATCCACTCTTGGCCTTCATGGCTGTGCCCTAACTATGAAAAATGCCAGTATTAAGTTTCCACCTGCAGCTCTTCTCTGTGTGTGAGACCTGAGCAACAACGCGTAAGCTTGGTTTGTACATCCCCTTGCTTTAGTCTTCTAGCATTTTTGAAAATATTTTTCCTTTTTCTGCATATGGGACTTAATGTTCGTATACATATATTTCTGGCGATTAATATAATCAAGCTTTACTACCAATTTTAACACACAAGAAATTGTCTAGAATCTGGCCATAACATCTAAATAATTACATTTTGCCTGCAGCATTTATATTTAACTTAATTAAGTTTATTTGTTTGGAATTTTCCAACAAAAATTTAAGAAACAATGCACTCTCCAATTTTTTCCTAAATGATGCTTTCCTTTGATTTTTATTTTCAATTTCTTCTGATATACCAGTCTATCCCCTAAAATTTTCTCCTTAATTCTTCTTCATTCTGTGTTGTTTAATTGTTTAAAAGAAGGTAATTAGGCTACTACATGACTATTTGATTACTACTTTAGCTTTGGGAAATCAGACTGGTTTGAAAATTATTTCAACTTTCACTATTTTCACCTACTATAGATTAAAAAGAAAATCACAATAACTTAAATCATATGGTAAAGGTTCTGGCATCAGGGGTTATATAATATAAAAATGATAGAAATTAACTTTCTGTCTGATAACTGACTTCATTTTCATCAGTTATTTTTTTCCCTGCACATCACCATTCAAGAGGAAAGCGCCCCACTGGAACTCCATAATTCTATCTCTCAGAAAGAATGAAACTGATGGCCATAGAGTGTACATTAATTAGTGCAAGGGTTCTCTCATGTATTTTGAATTGTATCAGTTTTCTTTATGAGCGTCTTCTTTCATGAGGATGCAGAGAAAAAGGATGAAACCTTGTTTATGTTTTTACAGTGTGAGAATTGTCTTAATACATCATTTTTCCCATTTTTGGAAAGCACTTCGGTGTACTGGAAGTCTTTTATTCTTTCTTTGTCTGATCTTTGTTTCCCTTTTTCTTTTGAAATACAGAAATCTTTCTCTGCAGTACCCATCCTCCAACATATATCCCTACAGTTTACAAAACTGACAAAACATCAAGATAACACAAAATGCTTTTGTGACTAGAGGTTTCTTTCCAGAAGTTTAAGTTTCTAGCAATGAATAACAATCAAGATTGCCAAGAAACAAAAAAACATAGTTATAAGCTCTTCAGTAAGACCCCTAAATTGTGCTAAATGGTCCTCATAATAGTCCTTTATAAGGCAGTGTGTAAACCTGGCCTGGTGATGCACACCTGTAAGCCCAGCACTCAGGAGGCTGAGGAAGGAGGATCCTGATGAGTGTGAGGCCAGCTGGGCTACACAGTGAGTTCAAGACCAGGCTGCACTGAATAGCGAGACCCTGAAGATTCTACCCATAGGCCTCACAGCCTTCCGGCTCTGGTGGGCTTTGACTGAGGGGACTCCCAGCAGGACTGCTTCCACTCCTTGCCTTTCGGACTCTGGAATATGTAAAGGTTCTGGCGTACTACGTTAGTACTCTAGACCTGTGTTTCCCTATACCCACATCTTTGTAAACAGTCTGACTGGGGATGATCAGAACGATGTTTGTCATGGGCCTCTGTGAGTCGTCAGGCTTCTGGCTGAAGTAGGTAATTACATTATGCTCATTTTAATGTTGGAGCAATGGCCACCTAATTTCTTTACATACATATATATTTTTTATTTTAAAGAGAATAAAATCAAGCAAAATAAAACAGAATAAAGTCAATCAAAAGAAAACAGTGTAAGTGATACAGGACTTCAAAGCAAGAGAATAAGAAATCAACAATTGGTTACCATAATGCCTCTTGCCATCTTCAAAATAACAGCCCACACCATCCACCTGACTAATTTCTGTTGAATGGGACTCAAACTGCCGAGACACTGCCAAAGTTGGGCACACTGGCACACACCTATACTAGTACGTTGGGGACCTGAAGTAGGAGTTCTAGTGTGACCCTATCTCAAAACTAAAAAAAAAGAGGGGGGTGGTAGCTGTAGACCCTGGCTCGATCACTAGTACAATAAAAGAAAAACAAAGCACAGTTCTTTCCACTATATTCACTGCTGTCTCCCTGTTAGGAAACTATATAGCCAGTAAATACGTAGCATAAGAATGTCACAGTTTTCACAGCATCCAAAAGAAAATGGGGCAGCTCAGAAAAATTTCACATGAAGAATCTATCAAGCAAGCTAATGGATCAAATGCTGAATGCACAAGGCACTGTGAATATACAATACATTGAAATAAGCTCGATTCCATTATTGTGCCCCAGCTCATAAAAAAGCCGATTTTCTTTCAGCTTCTTTTTAGAAACTACATAAAGTGCAAAATCATACACTCAAGTCTTCCCTAAAATCCCTCTGCATGAGTAAGTATCATGATGAGGTAGCAAGTGGCAAGGAAAAGGGTTGGGAATCAAGGGTGGGGTGAAAAGTCCAATGGTCTATCATGTTATTTAGTAAGGAAAAGCAATACTTTTATATTCTGACACAGCTTAGCTGAGTCAAAAAGAAAAGATCAATGTGCACAGTTTCTTTTCTCCACAGCCTACATTGCACCCAATGTAGATAAATCTAAGATAGAAGAATATATTCTCTGATTTCCTATTCTAAACTCTTGTAAATTGTAGATGGTTACAGATAGTGTTTTCCTTCAGTGTTAATACCTGTTTTTTTTCAATTCATTAAAGGTAATAGCATTTAATTGTTTTTTTCACTAAGCTTATTGAAATAAAATGATTAATACTGATGATAAGCTAATAATAATGTAGTCACTACTATCTCATCTGTGGGGAAGACAGTAATGTACAAATGTCAGCATTTACACTTACACGAAGAAGAACCGTGTGCAGACATGATCTGTATTTGGCACAACCCAAATTTCTCCATGTTTGTGCAGGTCGGGTGAGGTGATCACTGGAAAGGAGAAGCAAAAGTTAACAAACTGCTTTATTGTGAAAGGAACCCTACTTCTTTAGACTATATCCCTTCCCTGAAACTTAAAATTAAAAATATGTAAACAAATAAAAGTAAAAAAAATCCTTAACCTAATCAGCTATCAAGAACTGTAAACAAAAATGATGAAAAGCCATGCAACTACTTTGTAATTTGAGTAACATCTAGTATAACAGGAAGGAAACTACTTGAGTATTATCAAAGACAAACAGGTTCTAACTTGAAAATTAGGTAGATGTCAATTTAGCAACTTCTATTACTATGAAGCACTGAAAACTTAAAAGACAGTTGACAGTGGCTACAGAAACACCTAACACAGAAGAAAAAACACACATTTAACCAAAGTCAAGTTTTAAAGTAAAAAGAAAAGTATATACTCTTTCGCACTACCTCTTGATTTTCTATCCTAAGCTCAGAGTGAAAGCTAGTTTTGGTGTAGGGGTAGAAAGCCCTGTTAGGTTGTCTTCTCAAAGTCTAGTTCTTTTTCAAGATTTTCATTGTATCATATATTCAAATACTGACTTAGAGATGAAGGTAGCACATTAACAAAAGAGATAAGCATTACTTGATCAGAAAAAGATATAATACCATTCTGAAATGTCTGCCAGGAATAAAATATAGCACTGTCTGAATTTCTGCCAATTCTGCAATTTGGTTTTGACCTTTTGTGATCTTTACTGTACTCATTTTTCATCTGTTTCCTTTGAGATGATCACAGGGAACAACACTTTCACTATTCCTTTGGGCATACTCAGTAAATATACTTGGACTCTCAAACACAGGTAAGATAGAGAACCACCACTGTGGTACTTACCTTCACATAAGGCTATGCATTTTAAGTTACGGCTTTGCAGGAATTGGGATTGCTGTCCTTTTTTCTGTGACTAAATTCCAAAACAATTTAAAAATTAGAGTAAAAATGGGGCAGTCACTCGAACAAAAAAATTTTTCATCATTAAAAAATAAGTCATTAAAATGGCTCCAGGGGGAAAAAAAAGATTGTACTCTCTGATTCTTAACATCAATTTGGTTACATCATTTTTTATGCATCTCATTATTAAATCACATATCAACATTAGTCAATTGAAATAATGCTAAATCAGAAACCACAGTATTTAATTAGAACTCAGATTTATATTTGTTGAAAGCTGGGCATCTTTTGGAAAAAAAAGTAAACAAAATTGATTTTTTATGATCTTTTCAAACATTAAAATCCATCATTCACAACATATTCAATGATCTTAAACCAATCCATTTTTACAGCATCATTTACTAAGCCACAAAAGTTTCAAAAAGATCTCATGTAGAAGACCAAGGATGTTGTTCATTTTTGCACACAGATACAAGATTAGCCATATTGTTTTGTTTGTATTTTGTAAATTGAAACTCAAGACTAGGCATCAGGTGGATTTTTAATTTGCCCAGCATTTACTTGTTTTCTTTGAAAAATGATGGAATTTGTGCTCACTGTATCCTCCCAGAGAGCTACAAGGCTTCTGTACTTACTACGGATAAGGTGTTACTTAAATGTCATTTCTCAGAGCATCCTTTCCTGACCATCCCATTTAACATTCACTCCTGTGCCCTCTTCTACCCTGAAGCATCAAATATCCCTTTTCTCTAACCTATTTTCCTATGCCATCTGTCGTTCTGCTTAAATACGTTTCTAATTTGTTTTTATTCCCTTAGCTAATGCAGGATTCAATATTTGTCTGGGTTTGGTCACCACTGTTCCCTAATGCTAGGAGAGTCTCTAGAGTTGTAGCTGAAAAGACCAACAAATGTCTGTTGGGTAATTATTGTATAAACACAATTACTCGTTTATGAATAATGACTACTTAAAATTTTTGCAAAACTTAACAAGCATGAGTATTTATCAGAGTCCTGCTGCCTAATGAGTCCATGGTTCCCTATTTCTACATAGTCACACAAGTTGTTACAATACCTGTGATGCACTGCTGATTTTACTGCTTGAAGCGGGCTCGTCCTTGGCTGACACCTTCTGTTTCTTGTTCATCCCTAGAAACATCAGCAAAATAACAACATGAGGACAAAGCTATGTGATGCAGCTCCAGGTACAATCTCTCTATGCTGCAAAGTTCTATTGCAGGTGGAGGTCTGATCACTTCAGGTCATAGAAAGGGACACTATGCCCAAGAATCTGGGGTGGACCAGTGGGTAAGGGAAATCTAGCAGAGCAAGGACAGAGGAATCTGAGGATGTTTATCTTTGCATTGTAAAATTAGGGACAGCAAATTCTTTTGCACAGACTCAACACAATTAGATAATACTTAAAACTTGATTCTAAAATGCTTAGGTAGAATTAGCCTTCATTCATTTTTACCATTTGCTTAATATAAGGAAATGAATAAGAAATACGATCAATGTCAGAAAAAATGTTTTGCATGGCAATTTTGTGAATTGTTGATACACACGCAATTCTGAGTAGAATCTACCATTTCTTCTAATTAAGAAAAACTAATCTAACTTTTTTTTTGTCTATAATAGTCACAAACCTTAGCTTATTGTCAATGCTACTATATGTCACAATGAAAGACCTTAGAAAAACACACAGATAGATTTGCATCTAGACTTAAAGTACGCATCTACCTTCGTACTAAAAATCACCATACAGCTTTTTCATGGTTGTTATTTTAATAAAGGGCTTAATGTCAAGGCACAAAACTCATTTATCAATTAGTGAAATATGTTTTTCTAACCTTTTCCAAATTGGACTCTTCCCCAAAAGGTACAATAACATGCCTATTAGTCTGAGGGAAAGGCAGCTGGTAGGTATGGCAGGCGTGTTTATGGCAGGGCCTGTTTCATTCTCTAAATCTGCCATTTCAGTCCTTGGTCAGTAGCGACTTTTACTTTTATGTGCAAGTGCTGCTGGGAATTAAACCCAAGGCCTCAAACATACCAGGCAAACTTGGTCACGGAGCTACACCTTCAAGAGCCTAACACAAACTATGGAATCTCCCCAGACAAATGCAGAGATCAAATTGTATACCCACTCAGAGTCTGCACCTCCCTCAGTGCTTCCTGTGAAGCTGGCTAATGGGGACCGTGCACCAGGAGAAGAAGCAGAGTATCACAGTAGTTCATGATTTGTTGTGCTTTTTATTAACTAGGCTGACGATATATCTATTTACTTACATTGCTTTTTGTTTTTTAGTTTGTTGTATTTCAGTAAAATTTGGAGTCTGATTTTAATTTTTTTTCTATTTAAACTACAGTCCCACCTTGCTACTCAATTGCTTGGAAAAAATAATTTGGTACTAAATGAATTTTTACAGGAAAATTTTGTCCTAGTGCTGTTTGTTTGGTACTTACCCCACAAGCTAGACCTTGTCAGTGCCAATTATCTCTGACTCACTACCCTTTACATCCAAAGCAATTTGTTTGGTGCTCATCATTTTTGGTATTTGTCACTCCTCCTGAAATCAACTAAGTACCACCCTGTATGTCATTCCAGGTTTTAACTCCAGACTATCTTATCCATTCTGGTGTTTTTTAAAAAAAAATCACAACAACAGTACTTCTGAGCACATACATCTACTACATCAAGGGTGGCATCCAACCCCACCTCTTGACTCTGGAAGATCCTGTGACTGCTCTGACAAGGAGAATATATGGAACTGATGGCAGCTGATCTCTGAAACAAGATAAAAAAAATGCCAGCCACAATCGACCTTAGCTCTCTAAGGACACACTGGGTAGTTCAGGTAAGAAACCCAGCTGTCCTGCATTTGCCACACTGCACAGCCTGCCATAGGAGCCTGCGTGTCCTTCTGCTGAGGTACTTGGCCCTGAGGCAAGGGATCAGACTGCTCACCCGCTTACCCACCCACTGACAGGACCAGTACCATCCCTGGCCAGCTCATATATAACGTTCCTTATCTAAGAATCCATGCCTTAATAAAGTGATTGCTTCACCTCAAATTTAGGGTGGTTTACTTTATAGTAGTTGTTACTTAAATAATCATCTGTACCTACACTCTTTTAATTTTCCATGGCAGTTTTTATTCTAGCTTTTTTTCCTGTTATTTTATAATCCTTTAACTCAGTATTTTATTTTAGATTTGGGGGAGGGTACCAGGAATCAAACTCATGACCTCGTGCTTACCAGGCAGGCAGAGATTATTTTAGTTTTTACCATTGTCATTGTATTCTCTTCATATCACTAATTACAAATTTAATTTTAAGTGTTTTGATTTTACTCCACCATCTCTGAGAAAAAGATATTATGGTTGAAAGAACATCAACTTTAGTAACTGAATTAAGATAGGTAGGTCTGGATAATGTTCACACTTCATTGAGTGTCGTTTCCTATAACATGGGGACACCAAGACCGACTGTTCAGGAAACGTGTGAGCAACATCTCCAGAATTGGGGAGTGATCACATCTCTTACACACATGCGCATGTGCAAATCCAACTGCACGTGCAGGTGGAGGAATACAAACATGTGTAACGTGAAGGAAAACATACCAAATACTGAGTTGTAGGAAATGAGGAAAATTTTTCTGTTACTTTAAAAGTTGGGTGCATTGTGAATCTTTTTGCAATAAGCATAATTATAAGAACATATAAGAAAGCAATAATCACTAATTCCAACGATCAACACCAACAATTTGGTGATCATCTTTCCGCATTTTGAACTTCAGTTTCTTACTCAACATATGCGTTCAGTTTATCCCAAACTATTTTTCTCCACACTCTCAACAAAGTATTATCAAAAAGTTGTTACTGGGCTTTGTTCCTGCTTCTGCTACTCATCAAATGAATTTAATACAAATACGTGCGATTTGTATTTGTATACAGCCACATGATAGAAAACTGTCCTGAGTATCTAACAATAAGAAAATAAGAGAAATAAGGGATTACCTGAGTAACCAAATGATATGCTTGACATCGGACTAAGATAGATCCCACTTCCGTACATCGCACCATGGAGCTACAATGGGAAGGAGGCATGGGAGGTCATTCAAGGGCGCATAACTAGTATTATTACACAAACGAAGGCATTAAGTTTCATGTTAGAACATTAAATCTTACAAAAGTGATAGTGCTCTTAAATTCTAATTTGAAAACAGTACTAATAATCCGTTGTTTAAAATTCAGAGTGAGTTCCTAAATAAAAAATGATAGCCAGAGGAAAAAGAGACTTATGAATGTTTTCTTCATATCAGTGATAGCTCCTTATTCTAAAGTACTCTAGCAGATTTTAATTCTAATGAAACTAAAACTCTGAAAATAAGACTCGCTGAAATACACAGAAAGGCATTCTGACTAGGACTTACACACAGGTATATCACAGTATCTACCCAGATTGTCATTATACGCCACTCTACCTGTTGGCCCTCCCCTGGCTTCCTTCAGATTTTCATTAGCTGATTTTTTTCAGATGGTCCGAGGAAACTACTCACAGCAGTTAATCGTCCTTTTTTATTATCTCTGTTTTAAGGCCTTCAGACCTTCTTAGTATGAAGTGAATACTAATTCCATCAATGTGCATGTATGGAGATGTACATTTAACTGCATCACCTCAGATGCCACCGTGTTGTGACATCTTGCTCAGGGTCCTGGCTTCAGCTCCTCACTTCCCAGTGCCCTTATGTCATCTGATGAGAAATTCAGGTACATGAGCATGAAGTGGAATGTGAAAGAAGAAGGACATACATAAAGAAGGGGACAAGGACAGTGGCCACAACACCCTGCTTACACCAAGTGCTGTCCTAGAGACTGGAAATCAGGTACCAGAAGGCTCTTTGGTGTCCAGTCTCCACTCTGCTTATTCCTACATTTTCTTCTCCAAGAAGATTCACACTGAGGCACAGTACTAAAGATACGCATATTGGATTAGTGGATAGAATGCCTATATGGTTTTGTCTTGTGCATCATATATTTTCCTAAGTTCGAAGTGTGAATTTTAGTATTTTCCTCATAAAAAACTCACCTTTCTTCTTCTTTTTTCTTTTCCATTGTGTATAGGTCAATTTTGTTTCAAACATTTTGCAAAAATGTACTTACTTAACCTCACATACATCTGCTTTGGTGAGTACAAACCTTTCACCAGGACTACTTACTGAACCTCAGTGAAGCACTCAGGAAATATACCTGCAGGCGTGTATTAGAGGCGACAACCAGACCATTCCTCAGGATGGAGTGCCAGTTCTCAATGTGTGAGCCACTAAAAAAAGGAGAAAAAGCAAAGGTAGAATATCAACCACCTTTGAAAACAGTCACAGTGTTAAGTTACAATGTCACTGCAAGTTCTGAGTGGGAAAGGGACAAGAGATGCAGGGAGGGAGAGAGAAACAGAAAGAAGGAGAGGATGAAAAGAACACTGAATACATGCACAAAAGCCTTTTGAAGGTGTGTTATGTACCTACAAGGAATTCTAATTGTTATGTACTGCAAATATATACTAATAAATAAAAATTACAAATAACGTAAAAAGAAGTTCTGAGTTTTGAAGGCAAATCATAGTCACGGGTGATGAGACAATGATTATTGCCAACTACAAGGAGTGGATGTCTCTTCCCCAGCATTTTTGGAGCACAACCCCATTAACATTAAGCCATACTCACTGAAACGCAAAGGTGCTTCCAAAGAGTTTTTTAGCAGCTCTAAAATTGGATTCTTTGGCGGGTGGACTGCTGAGAAGAAGGAATTGGTGTGGGGTATGCATAAACTTCAGTTGCTGTCATTGAAAATAATGACAAATGAAAATGAGTCAAATAGCATCTAACAAGGCTAATGACAATTTCAAATTTTACTGTGTTAAGAAGTAACTCATTTCAAAATATATTAATTTGACACTAATCTATTAACAGGCTAATTCAACATATGTTTGAACCCTGAATACTTGATTACTTGAAATTGCTGGTGCTAAAGGCATAATTTCAGGTTAATGGGAATGAAACAAAACATACAATACAAAGTCCTAGCCAGGCGTGGTGGCTCACACCTGGAATCCCAGAACTCGGGAGGCTGAGGCATGAGAATCGTTGCAAATTCAAGACCAGCCTGGGCTACAAAGTGAGCTCAAGGCCAGCCTGAACTGCATAGCGAGACCCTGTCTCAAAAAGACAAAAAGAAAAAAACAACAACAACAAAAAAAGTACTTATGTTCAGATTTGGAATGTGCTATGTGATCATGTCAAAAAGATGCACTTTCTTAATTACATTTCTTTTATGACTTTTATTTCTGAACCCTCTAGCTATTCAACTGAGGAAATATTCTTTTTTTTTTTTTTTTTTTTGGTACTGGGGATCGAACTCATGACTTCACACTTGCCACTTGTAAATTAACTTCAGGCAGGCACTTGTGCCACTGAGCTAAACCCCTGGCCTGAGGAAATAGTCTACTAAACAGAAAAGAGTAGAAAATTCAAGGTTTTAAAATTGCAAAAATTGTCACTATGCTTTATCTGCATGTACTTATAAAACTGGAAATTACCTATATTTGTATTTAATTTTCCTCTTTGCTCATGGAAAGAAATCAAAGCAGAATCTTTTGGATTAATTGCCTGATAAAATTTTCTAATGATTTCCCTTTCACCTAGAAATATACAGGGATATAAAACATAGGAATCTCACATTTGGAGATTCACTGGGAAACAGGTTTCCAGACAGAACTTGCAGGGCATGACTAAGCAGTACTCGCAGGTGATGATAACTGAAATCAGAGTGCATTAGCTGTTTTTAATTATCATTTTTAAGTTAATTAGGCTGATAAGTGAGCTACCTAGAGTCTTAGATATGGAAAGATAGAAACGTGTCAACATAAAACAGTGATTACAAAGCACACTGATTTTTCTTTGATCAATTCCTAGATAATACTTTTTGTCCATCATTGTGGAATAACTAAATTATATCATATTGATATTATGCATTTAAAAAGTCAAGGCAGCAGCTTAAGGTTCCATTTGGTATCTTCAAAAGGTTTGGAGCTAGTTTATAAACAGCAATTTCAAACTGAAGAGCTAGATTTAACTGGGTTTACTTTCATTCTTGAAGAGGCTGTATAAAAATCAAAAGGATTAGTTTTCTGAATTACTAAGCACTCCTCCCATTTCTGTGCATATATTTTTGGAGAAAAAAACTTACCCTGTTGACTGGCAGTTTCACAATATGTGACCTATTACTTGAAATAACCCTGCAATTAAAACGATCAGTCAATTACAAATATATGCCAAATATATTTATTTTTCTTCGTAGCTGATAAGCAACTAAAACCTACTATTGCTGTGCCATAAATTAAATTCAGTAATAATTTCATTAAATTACATAATTTATATTTACTATCTGAGACAATTTAAAGAGTCTATATAACAAACAGGATGATTTAATCCAAGAAAATGCACTGGAAAGTAGTTCTTAAAATTTACAAAGATATTTCTTAATAAACACTGCCTCCAACATCAGCAAAATGAACATTTCTAGATATGCAATACTTTCAAATAATGTTAATGCACACAAACATTACAGGTTCATGCCTGCATCTGTTTCTTTTGCTTTTCTCTCTTGCCTAAATTAAGAATGAATTCTTACAAAGATTCTTAACTATTTGAAGAAATAGTCTTTGAAAAAATAAATTCAGTATCTGAAAGAATGAATTGTTTCATGGATTTTTGGTATTTAAAGTTGTGAGCAAAGAAAACTGAAAAACATTTTGGTAGATTTTCTTCTCCCTGAAAGGAAAGAGTAACTAAACAGGCAGGAGAAGGTGGTGATACACAAATGAAGGTTAACATTTGGGCTGTTCAGGGGAAAAAAGGTAGATATTTAAGATTTCTTATGTTTCTTTTAAATATGATGAGAGAAATTTAAAAAGTTAAAGATGAAGCTTTATTTCTTAATGTGCCAGAATTTGAATAATCATGACAATTTAAGAAGGGTTTCTACACTACTTTTCATCATAGTCTTGTTACATTAAACACATGCTATAAAATTTCAAGAGGGCTGAAGACAAAAAGGGAGTAAAACTGATCAAGATGCAACCTGTTTACGTAAACAATTCTCCAGGATGAATCTAATGATTATGTATTACAATAATATGCTATTTTTTAAATACTCTAAAGAAAAATCAAGTGACAGTTAAGTAGTCAGAAACTCAAGGAAATCAGGGTATTTTTCTTTTGCCCACATTTTGTTAAAACTTCTTGGTGCAACTGGAATAACAAGTCCATCTGTTCCACTCTCTCAGAATTCATAAATTTGTATTTTTATATAGTAATAGTAAATACCACATTTCAAAGTTACTTTGAAAGAGACATGTCCACAACACCCTTAGAGACCTTTACACCTCTTTTTACACAAGAGAAACAAGGGGCCACATTCTTTGGAGCGAGGGAGGGCAAGTTATTTTGAAGTGGGTATTGCAGCAAGGGGCATCTCAGACTCCTGTCCCCGCCTCTAGAATCCAGAACAAACCAGCAATATCTCCAGGCTCACTCTGAAAGAGCACATCATCTTTAGTGACCCCACAGAGTGAGCCAAATTTATACTGCCTTTGTTAAAGAAGCACAATATATAAAACAGGTTTCATGATTTTAAAATAAAAAGGATTAGTCTGATATGAACAAGAAAATTAAATGAACCAAAATGCTTTCAACACGTCATCTAGTTAATCACATCTTTTAAGGCTATAGACAAACCGCTGTCAAAGGCACTGTGTACCCTGGTAGTGCGTACGGCAGCATTTTCTTCCCCTTGTGATGTACAAGTTTTAATTAAAGTGAGAGTCATTAAGAACTCTTGGATTGTAAAATCACCAGGTCTCATAAGCTTGTAGCACTAGCGGGGCTTATACAATAGGCTAAGCAAACAGTAGAAAAAGATGCTGCTTTCATTAAGAGGAAAACTAAATTTTATACCATTGCAGTAGGGGATGTGCAAGGGGGTCCTGTTTATCCATCTGCTTCTTGATTTCCAGATACGGTGCCTAAAGGTAAAAAAAAAAAATTATATGCCTTGATTTCTCTTAAAAATTTATTTTTCCATTTTCACAAAAGGAAAATCAGACTGACAAAGCTAATCAAGTTAAAATTAAAACTTTCTGGCCCTGACATTAAAAAACCAGAAGGCTTATTATTTGAAATGGGGAGGGCAAAATATTTTGAGGGGTATCACAGAAAGGTTGGTGTCAGGTCTTCAAGCCCCTTCTTTCTCCTAGAGATCCAGGCTCGCCCAGTGCTGTGTTTCTCACTGGGCTCATGCTGGAACAATGACCCCAAACACATCTCCAAGACGATGGGAACTATAATCTTGCACGCAGCACAAAGGACATGTTTGCCATTGTGTTAAGAATCACACAACACTGTAGCAAGGCTTCCACCTGCACTCGGCTGGGTCCCTAAACATCACCCTCAACCCCAACATCCTCTGTTAAATCTTAACAAAATGCAACGCTGACAAACCAAGAACTATACATCATACAGACACCAAGTCTCCAGTATTTTCAGTAATTCTCTATTTAGCTTTGTCTGTAATTTTCCACTTCCACATAACTCCTCCAGCCCTTTCTTCTGGTTCCCATTTCTCCTCCCCTTCGCTTCCTCCTTTCTACCTCCCAAAGCCCCTTTGTCTTGGAGAGAGGTGAGCCCATTTCATGCTGCAGCCTCCCTCCCCCACTGCAGTCCTCTGGAAACAATCTGTGTTGCCACTTTGAACAAGCATCCTGCAATACTTCTCTCTGACAATGACCACCTTAATTTTAACTAACAACAAAGGAACCTGTGAAAACTATCACTCGTGCTCCTAAGTTGGAGATTAGACTTAGGTATAGATCTTTCTGTAAGAATACTGGACACAGTTTACATGAGAACCCTTTTCTAAAAAAAGAAATGTACCCAAACAATTAACCATTTTATAGAGTAAAGAGTAACCTTTCTGTAACAATTTAGAGCTATATAGGGCAGAACCATCCAGAAAATAGGACAGTATACTGTTATAGTCATATACTGGAAAGGTTTAAAGAACCTGACACGATAAAAGCTGACAGCATCCCTCTGAAGTACACTCTGAAAGCAGGTGCAGTGTTATTTTTTCTACTTTGGTAGTGAAGACACCGAGGCACCAACACTTGTCCAAGGTCACAAGACAAATCATTGTTGAGCCAGTTACACAATTCTGGCCTCTAACTTCACAAGTTGACACTCAACCATCTACATTGCCTCCTATTAAAATAGCTTACACATGACCCAGAATGAAGGAAGCAATTTTTGGCAAAGAGCTGATTTCCAGAGTCAAAGTTGGTAGCTATTTTTAAATCCAAGAATGATCTGGGTCTAGGCTATAGTATAAATACCCTACACCATTTTCCTGACTAAAAATGTTTAATTTTGTGTAAGACACTGCAGCAAGTTCTTTTTTTTCCCTCTCTCCTCACTGGAATTTTATTGTTCCTTTCCTTACACAGACCATAAATGCCTCTTTGAAAAAGAATTTAGATAATAGAGAAAGGTATGGACAGAGGAAAATAAATGGCAGAGCTGATGGTTTTAAAGTAAATAATACCACCGGTGAAGATGAACGGTTGACAAAATAAATAATGATCAAAAAAATCAAGAATCAAAACTAGAAATGGGAAGATGTAAGTTTTGAGAAATGTTTTGAAACAGAACACTAGGGATGACACTGAGTGACAAAAGGGAGGAGTGTAGAAGCTTAGTGAGTGCTGGGGCAGAAGGAAGTCCCTCATTCCCTGCCCAGAGAAACTAAATGGCCCAGAATATTTGTCACAGGCCCATGAGAGGTGATCCCTAATACAGAGTAAGTGTAACCACACACAAAAACTGTGCACACAACATCTGTCATCCTGCACACTGGATCACAGGCAGAGATGTGTTTTAAACCTCTCTCCAAACCTTTACTAGCGAAAAGGAAGTTCAGTAATCAATAGCACGTGTCTGTCCAAGGGTTGGACTACAATGCAAGGATGTCAGAATCTGATGATCAACCTTAAACTTCACTCATCAAACATTTACACCAAATCTCCCCTAATAATCAGAACTATAATAGGGGAAAGAAGGAAAGAAGGAAGGGAAAAGGAAAAAGACATATATATATATATATATATATATATATATATATATATATCAGCTAAAATGACTATACTACTAATTCTATTAGTTTTTAGAAAAAAAAATACTCATGATTAGATCAATTTCACATATCTGTATCTAAGCAACCCCAACCCCTTTAAACATAACAATATGCAATTTAATAATCATTGTTAAATTCCCACCATCTCGATTTGAAAGCCTATATTGTTGTTGTTTTGGGTTTGTTGTAGTTCATCTCTTTTGCTTTTCGTTTTTCTTTTTTGTGTCTTTTTTTTCTCTTAAATAAAAAAAGAAATATAAATTCATATTCTTAGGATGTCTGGTATATTGTAGTTTTAGATTCTGTTATATCTAAAACACACAAAATTTCTGCCATAAAGAACATTACTGTTTGTATTTTAACATTAAAATAATGTTTTAAAATGATTACCACTAATTAAAATTGACCTAATAGGACAATGACACTAGATTTAACCTTGACTGTAAAATATCTCAATATATTTACATGGGCTCAAAGTGCTTGCCTGAGCTTGAGTATTAGGGTTATAATCACCCACTTACAGGCTAACTTAATCGAAGCACCCTAACACAGCATCATTCTTTCACAATTTTAATTATGTTCTGCATAACAGAAAATCTAAATTTCACTACAAAACCAGTACTCTTGGACATTTTTAAAATACGATTTTAAACAAGCAAAATAAACAGAACAAGACACCAAGATGACACACTTACTTGTGTCATTTCTCTGATGGAAGTTATGCTATCCAGTGCTTTCATTACTCGATCATAGTTTTTCTTCTACATATTGAAAAAAAAAGAAGAATATTCACTTACAAGCCTTTGCAAGTCTACTTACCAGTAGAGAAATATATTATTTCTACACATGAATTTTACACGAGAGTCAATGTGAAAGCGATGGTTGTTTTATGTACCTAAAAGGGAAGACCGTAATAACATGGTTCAAGGACACAGGATTTAAAACTACAGTCAGACAGGAAGAAAAAAGAAAACAAAGCCATTCCTTACATAAGGACACAAAAGCATGTTCCCTGTACCAAAAGAAAGTTTAGAAACACAAGCAAGGCACTGGCCTCTTGATTTAGGCTTTACTGCTAAAATAGTGGGCAGAGAGTAAGCTTTAAATCCTTCTAAAATACAAAAATCTAATTAAAATATCTCAAAAGCATTTCATTTGTTTTGACTGAAGTACAGTATTCTTATGAAGTGACAATACAAATATAGTATTGTTATGTTACAATATTGGTATGTAGTGACAGTGTACACATGATACCAGGAGCTCCACAAGGAATTAATTTCTAAACATGGTGTAAACATGGGCATTGCTACCACTTATGAGCAAAATGAAGCTCTTCTGGTGAATATTACACACTCGTATCTCTGAAATGGTTTAAACATAAATAAGAATATAAACTAAGATAATTCTCGTGAAATCTGAAAATTTTACTTCAGAAGGATTCATCTTAGCCTTACAAATACCTAAAATGATTTTCTGAAGAAATGCCAGTCCATTAAGAACATGAATTCAACTCTGGCTAAGCTCCAGTTACCTGAAGAGGAAACGGGGAAGGAGAGGTAGGAGGTGCAGCGAACACAGCAAAGCAGAAGGAAAATCTGTCCTTTTCCTTGTAGTCCATAAAATTCAAATTTGAAATTCAAGAAAACAGACAATGGACTTAAAATAATCATGGATACACTTAATGAGACAGACATTGAGGTAAAAAGAACAAAGCCAATGAGACTAAAATCTCAATTACTATGACTGAAAATGCTGCACTTGGCCTGTGGATAGCTACTTACCCTGGGGTTAAAGGCCAACATCTGAGGATCATTAGGATCTACCACAGAAGGATATGGCTCGAAAATGACAACCTTTCTAGGAGATTCCAATGCAGATCTACACATGGACACCAGTAGATCTACCACCTGGAAACACACAGGACAGCATTTGTGTTTTATCCAATTTCCCATTGTCCGGCCCTCTCGTGGTAGTGTAAGTTAACCAGCAGCACCGGAATTGCTACAGCCTCTTGATTCTCTAACCCATGGCCAAATGTGCTCAAAGTCAACGGAAAGTTTCAACGAACAAACAACCGCTGCCTTGAATTACTCATCTGCTAATACCTCTTTGTAATAGGTTCCTACAATGGGCTAAGCACTGTTCTAGGGCCCCACAATAAGGTAAGAAATAAGAGAAAGGTCTGTGCTTGGGTGGTGGTCCAGGGCAAAGGAGACGGTACATAACAAAGTATTGGATGAATATATTCTTCAATAGAATTTTGACACCGTTCAGTGCTATAGAAATAGGTATCTGAAGCCAGGAGTGGTGGTGCACTCTGTGAGTCCCAGAACTCAGGTGGCTGAGACAGGAAGATCGTTTCAGGTTTGAGACCAGCTTGGGCTACAAAGTGAGTTCAAGGCCAGCCTGAACAGCATAATAAGACCTTGTCTCAAAAAAGACTAAAATAAAATAAAATAAAAAGGTATTAGAGAATTATGAAGGAGGAAATACTGTCTGAGAGTGGCTGGGGCTCTGGTGATATCTCAAGACCTCAGTGAGGTCAAGGAGAGTCACGCACCAGGATGTGGGGAAGACAAAAGAAGCCACAGGTGTGGGAGCAAGCTCAGCCTTCTCCGAGAATGGCAAATCACCTGACCTCAACCGGCCTCTTCCTACTCCAGAGTGTCAAAGTCCATTAATGACTGTTGGTTTCTAAATGCACGGCGGCTTCTTTACTATCCTGTGATCACTTTCACAGTTTATTATGGGGCAGAACTACAAATAGGCACATCTGGCTTCCCACTTGAAGGCCAAAACAAACACTCTTATTTCTGGTAACTGAATCAAGAAAACTGATACTGTCTGGAGGGCATTCACCTGCACAAATGTAACTAGTGTGGACACAAAATGGAAAGCTATTTCTAGGAAGTTCTAGAATGAGCATTTAAAAAATATATAGCAAATTCCAGACAACTGCTGGTTCTTCTGAGTTTACAAGTGGGACATTGTTATCTAATGTCAATAAGGCTATATTGTCACAGTACTTACAGAGCACACCCATCCAATCACAACATCCAGAATTTCCAATGCCCTAATTAGCAACATTGGAGACATTCCAAGGGCAGACACACATATTCACAAGACTCAGAAAACACTGGAACTGCAATAGGCATTGCTTTCTGATATGTTTCCATTTAGGTGGGTGTATGCATGCACACATGTGTTTGCATATGTATACATGTGTGCAGTAAGTTGAAGGAACAAATATAATGAAAAGAAACAAACCTTCCTCTCCTTTCAGTTCTCCTCCCCCACACTCATATTCCTTCTATCCCACAGAGATGAACCTTAACTCAGATCAAACTGTTTACAGTATTATCTATTGTCCTAATGAAATTAAAATGCAAACAAGAATTCCTAAGGAAGTAAATCAGTAAGGTAAAATAGCCTTGTCCAAGCCCTTGGGAGAGGGGGCAGGGCAGCACAGATGGATACAAACTTTAAAAACCTTTAAGAGGTATGTGCTGGTATGCAAATGAAGGCTTATTTCATATATTTGTGTGCTAATATTTTCACAGTGGATTTAAGTAAGGTGTTCTGCCTAAAGATCACAATATAATCTGACAAAAAACAGATTTACAATCATAGAGCAACAGCTGATATATACTGTATTACTCACTCCTTATTTTTAAATTTCATAGGACCGCCCAGTACATAAACAAATACAATGGAGCCCTTCCGGCTGTGGGAGTGTTAGGAACCTGGAACGGAAACAGGACACACGTGTCCCAGCTCATTCCCTACAGCAGGCCTGAGGATAATCGTGCTGCTAGGGGGAGAGATTCTGTTTAGAGAAAATAGTTTCCAGGTAAAATGCAGAAGTAAGACTTGTATTAAAACCATAGGAAAGAGAACAATGAAGTAGAATAAATTCACTGATACTTGCATACTGATCTTTACAGCTAAATCACTAAATTGATCTGACCAAGTATTTTAGGGCATCACTATCATGAGGTAATTTCAAATTCATTTCTATGCTAGAACCACTATTTTTAGAGACGTAATGATAAGAGGGGAAAAAACACCTATTATTCTATTTAACTACACTACACTATTCTAACTATTTAAACTATTAAGCTATTTAACTACACTAAGGTTAGGCTGTCTTAATTTTCTAATTAATAATTTGCTATTTCTAGACTTTAATTGGTTTACTTAAGGAAGAATTTACATCGAACAAAATGTGCAAATTTTAAGTGTACTACTTGAAAAATTTTAACGTATATGATGAATACACATACACATATATCTAGTACATAAAACATGTTTCACACACACACCACACACACACTTGGGCAAGTTTTTAATTATTTTTATATAGCTATAAATGTAGCCTAAATGAAAGTCTTTAATTTTGAGCAACATTGCTTCCAAAGCATGAGAAAAACTTTCACATTAAAAACAATTTTTTAAAAAGAAGAAAAAAGCTCCCCAAGGTCAACAGGGAAAAACTCCTGAAGGATAGGTTAGCTGTTTTCCTTTAAGGATACTTGGAGTCTTTAATATGCAAATGTGTACCTGTTGGGTATACGGCGAATACATCAAGCTATATTACTGAATGTTATCATTTTATTGATTTTTTGACATGGGGATTTGCTATGTAGTTCAGGCTGGCCTTGAACTTACTTGGTATCCCAGGCTGGCCTCGAACTGCTGGTGATCGATCCTCTTTGCTGGGATTACAGGTGTATACCACCACAGCCAGCTTGGAAGTTTATTTTAATTATGACATACTTTTTTCTATAACACCAAGATTATTCTACTGTTGATACTATCTTTCATTTGTAATTCATTACACCAAAAATACTGTTCTTAGGAGTTTATGAAGTAGAAGCATCACAGTTAAACGGTGAAATGAGTAGGTTAAAGAGCACATAAGTTTCCAAGGTCTACACTGTCTATGTGAACCATTACGCCATACCTAACCGAAGGCCTGTTATGTGGCAGGCCTTCTATACTTGTTGAATCAGCATACCAGCTGTGCAATCATTTTTCCTACCCTCTTTTGTGAATTTTATAAATTAGAGACTGACAATTTCTATTGCCTTTATTTTTTAACGTTCTTAGTAGATGTCTTTTTCTTTCTTTCTTTTTGAATTTGCATTATTTCCTCTGTCAGTCTGCTATGGCAATCGTATTTTTCTTCTCAATTTCTGAGTTTTTATATGATTATGATTTTATATAATTTTGGCAAAAGCTTTGTTTCTTATGTCACTCCTAAGAGTCACTTTTTTTTCAGTGGAAAACGTAAGTGTGAAAACTGGTATTTACACATGCATCACCTGATGTGCTGCTTTGGGCTGAGCATCCTGTTTTATTCTCTTCTAATATGTATACTACTTTTCTTTGTTTTGGTACACAGTGTAAGATAGAAAGCCAAAATGATATCTCTCCCATACTGCAGACTCTTGTTTCTACCTCATTTATCAAACAATTCTTTTTATATTTTTTTATTCAGGTACTGGGAACCAAACTCAGGACCTTGCACTTGCCAGGCCCCTATATAACAAATCATATAGTATTGTATAATATAATTGTGTATATAGTTTAACTACTAACTTTTAATTAACATTTATTAATTTTTATGTAGATAATTTAGTGATTCAGTCAAGTTGCTTACATGACCAAAAAACAAAAAACAAATTATGGTGGAACTGTATGAAGTAATACATTTTAGCATCTTTTAAATTTATTTTTCCCTTTTCAGAAACATGGCATGCTTCTCTATGTCTAAGTTGATTCCCTGTTAGTTTTTATATCTTTCTTTCTAGCTTATAAATAATGCTGCTGCAAAACTGAATGTTCTCTTTCTGTTGTTATGTTTGGCCCATTATCATCTCAACTGAACTTTAAAAGTAAATTGACTTCCATTTTATGGCAGCATAACTTTACAAATACATATTACGCAAAACATGTACAAGTGTTCCAATATCTTAACTTTATCATATAAAAAAGAATTATAATTATCTTTAAAATTGAAGAAACCTGATTTAATTTCTTCCCTTTGGCAACTGCAAGTTGACAAAACACACATTAGATACAGAGAGAACATTTAGTTTATGTCTTAAAAGTATCCAATGCCGGCTCATCTTTAATAAGAAACTATCACAAATTTTCCCCAAGGAATAGTACAGTGAAGGTCACTATGGGACTGGAACAAAATTTTCAAACCCAAATAAGCAACAATCAGTCTCAAGTGTTAGTAGTACCTGAGCTCCAGTTGCTATTTCATCAGCAGCTTCGTTCATCACCCCCAGCGTTTGGAAAGCAAACACACAGAGCTCCCGTTCACACACGGTAGGCTGCAAGAGAAGTGGAAATCAATTGCAGACGCGTTTCCAGTCTCAACTCCTAGATTAGATGCGTAACTTACCACATAATAAACCAAAAACTCAATGTTTTAGAAGAGGAACTAAAATATATCATTTAAGTTAAAAGGAAATTCTAGTAACAATAAAGAGCCGTTTAATAATATAGTCACAAATATGATAAGAAAGGATCCATCATACTCAGCACAATCTAGCAATATATGAAGCTATCCTTAAACAGGAAAATTTCTCTCTCTTGTTTATTATACAGCTGCACATGCAACCACTTTAAAAAATACAAGTACTCATGCTGGCGATATAATAAAAATGATGCTAAACATAAAAGCTATATAAAACAAACATACATGGAGAATTCTACTTTTCCCTAAGAAATTTGTTTTGACAAAATAGCATGATTCTGCTTACTTGCTACCCACCTCTTAAAGACTTGTTTTGTTGCAAAAATTTTTGACTTCAATAACCTCCTGAAGTCGACAGCACTGAAATACACATTCTGCAATTACTTTGGAAGAGCTCTCATCTTTCAAGTCTAATATAGTGTCATCCCTCTGATTTATTTTATCTCCCCGTTACATTGCATTAGGTAGCTGATGAAGCCTAACGCGATGCAATCCATGGTGCCTCTGCACAGCAGACAAAAGGCATTTGTTAGTGCCACTGCTTCCACGGTCACGGTTTTTGGAGGGTGGCTCGGTCTGTTGCTCAGCAAGTGGGGAAGAACAGCTCCATCCTGACTACATTTTGTGTTCAGAACAGGTCCATATGTGTGGCTTTACAGATAAAAAACCTGACTAGCCACAAAAATTTCTAGTTGACTCTTCCCTAAATAGAATTCTAGAAAAAAGAAGAGGAGGAGGAGGAAGAAGAGAAGGAAGAGGAGGAAGAGGAAGGGGGGAGAAGGGGAGGGGAAGGAGGGAGTGGGGGAGGGAGTGGGGAGGAGGAAGGTATTGATATATTTCTTTTATCAGCCTTAAAAGTATAGTCTGCTCTTACTCTTTGTTCAGATTGGTTTTAGTCTGTTTTGTGTTATTTAATTTCAATATAGATGAAGGTATGGATAGCTATTTGGAAGAGAACAAGAGGCATTACAGTAGCCATTGTTGATTTTCCTATTGTCTGATTTTGAAGTCTTTCATTCTTCTGGTTTGATCAGTTTTATACTACATTGTTTTGCTTGAATTCACTGTGGTTAGAGATATGGGCAACTATTTCGAAGAAAACAAGAGACATTATGGTAGCCACTGTTAATCTCCTGTTGTCTTGCTTTGAAATCCTGTGTCACTTGCATTGTTCTGTTCTGATTTGCTTTGTTCTGCTTTGTTTTACCCTCTTTAAAATAAAATAAAAATAAATAATAAATAAAAGTGTCGTCTGATTTCTTTACAGAAATGTTAAAACGGAAAATTAGAGAGAACTCTCCATCTAGACACAAGCCATACATGCTACTCTACATGCTTGGATGCACAGACCTCAAGCTGCTTGACTTCTACCACTTTACTTCTCACGTGTGTGTGTGTGTGTGCGCGCGTGCGCACATGTGCAGGCAAGTTACTTTCCTCTGCGAATATTAAATTATGTCTTCTGTTCACTTTCTGGGGCTCAGAACTTCGTATAATCCAAAGTAACACTAACAACTGCCTACTGCAAATTTCAGTGGTGTCAAACATAATTGGTGTGTAAACTTGTGCAAACTGTATACGAACAAGAACAAACTGTACACAACAAAGAGGCAGAAAGAAAAGCCCACAATTCACAAAGGCTTCTAGGACATGTTCGTGTACCAGCTACCCAAAATTCACTGACATGTACAACAGAGATGTGGAAGATGCTTTGTTTTGAGTAACAGTCTTATCCTAATAATTCATCACTTTTTCATTACTAAAATTTAACCCTCAACTTCAAAGCTAAACCAAGAGAAGTCTTAATGAGTGGCATAGATAATGATTAATTTTATTTGACTCTTGCACAATCAACTATACTTACTTGGTAATCATCTATCTATCTAAACACATGCGTATAAACAGACACATACTCATCAGGAAAAATAATAATAGAAGCTATATTTCTGGTACCAAATTGTTTTTGTGGGTTTTTTGTTTTGTTTAGTTTTTGTTTTTTTGTACTGGAAATCAAACTCAAGACCTTGCACTTGGCAAGCCGGTGCTGTGCCACTGAGCTAAAACAGCCAAACCATTTTAAATAAAAATAAAACACTACACTAAATTTGAAGATTAATCCAAATATTTTTAAAATACAAAAAGAAAATCATGATAAATATAGTTATTCTTATATATATAAATATATCTGTAAGAACAATATCACCATCAACCCTATGGGCCATCCTGACTTATTCTAAGTGATTCATAATAATTTAATCCATTATTTTAACTAATAAAACTGCTTTTTTATATCTGATGCTAGGGATCAAACCAAAGGCTTCATGTATAAACCAGCATTCTTACGATGAAATTATGACATGATGATTATATCAATACTTTTCTTTTTTGTAAAGTTTTGGTTGAAACAGCCCTTTTTCCCATACTTGAATGAAGAAGGCTGACTTCTTGAAATATTCTGATGCTACAACAGCTGGGAGAAAGAAGTCAAGAAGAAATTTGGCAAGCCAGAAAACTACCTTTTGGAAAAACAAAACGTTTTGCTACCATATAGAAAAATTAAAAGTATAATACACATTATATTCTTATTGTAATTTTATCATCCCTTCTTTTTAATGTAGCAACTACAAAAATAATAGTGTTGCCATCAACTTATTTACTATGCTAACATCATACTAAATAAATAGTAGTGAACATTTAAAGTAAGAATTCTACATATTTTGTTCAGTCTTTAGAAGAGACACTCAAGATATATAATGTAAACTAATTCAAATCTGAGCCTGTCATGTGATCCCAGGACTTCAAGAGGCCGAGGCAGTAGGATTGCCATGAGTTCAAGGCCAGCCTAGGCTACATAGTAAACCTAAGGCCAGTCTGGTCTATATAGCAAGACTGTATCCAAAAAAAAGTAAAAATATTTGTACACTTGTTTGTTTTGTAATAGCAATCTTGTTTATCCATATTTTCTACAAAGACTTTATTGTTATTAATATTATTAATTTTTATAATTATTACATGTCCATTTAGAAGGCTGTTACCGTTCCATTGGGTAATGGTGTAACACATGTTTTATATATATGTAACATATTTTGTTTCTTTTACACTTCCATCTACTAAAAGTCTGTGTTTTATTTCCTATCATTTCTCCCTTATTTTTCAAAATTATTTATACTTCAGTTTTCTCACAGAAGAGAAACTACGTTACACTCACATTTTATTTAAGGGTTCAAAATACCAACACAAGATGGCGCACTCAAAGAAAATTCTCTAATACATCAGGGGATCAATACTAGGCATCTGTTCACAGGGGCACCCAAACCAAGAATGAGATATTGAATCTCTTCCTTAATGAAACTCAAGCAGTCCTAGTGTGGATTAGTCTTCTTCTACCTGAACAAACTACTCCAACCTTGAAAACATCTGCTAGGACCAGGCTATTTTAGAAAACACTAGCAATCAGTTCAGGTAGTGAACAGTCATTAACAGCCACTACGAGGTAAATGTCATGACGGATTTTACTATACATACTCCATACAAGGTGCACAGGCCTAATATAACAAAATGTGAATCATTACTAATTCCCTTTTCAGTTTATAATATGTCACTTGGTTTCAATTTGTAAAATATTACTTTTTCTCAATATATTGTTATACTGCCTTGAAACAATTAATTCCCATAGTTTACACTGAAAAGCCAAGGTAACTCCCTCCACTAGCAGCACAAATATATTTACTATAAAATATTCACCTTGCACCATTTAAAAGCATGGGGAACTTTTTCATGTGTCCCTAGAATATGAGTAGTTTTCTATTAATATGGATACATTTTTAATTTTATTTGAATCAAAGCAACTTCAATGTGAGCAATACAAACATTTTTCAAAAAACAATTTTAAGCCCTAAGGAATATTTTAGAACTAACTATATTTCATAAAATTTGTATTTTCAGTGAGTTTAAATTACTACCGCTAACTGAAATTAGAAATGCTACACTTTAGCTATGTAGAGAGAAAAGTGCACTCTTGGGGAGTGCTTTTCAAACACTTTTACTATTTGAACACACTTTTGTGTGAACAAAATATTTCATGTCAGCTGCAAATATAAAGTACATAAAAGTGTAGTTTGATCCAGTGTGAGCACATGTGGGCAGCCGTTTTCTTATCTGTGAAACAAGAATTTTTTTAAAATCTAGCTGCATGGAGAGAGCTATTTTAGTATTAACATTGTAAGGTAACCTAGATAAGCCATCTCTATAGGAGTTTTAACTCAATGAATATGCAAAGGCAAGTATTTAATTAAAAAATACTTTTCTTTGAAGTATATTGTACTGCATTTTCTTTTGGTAAATATATTTATCAAAATGCTTAATTTACTGCTATAATGTATCCAATTAAATAAAGAAAATATAAATATAAATTCCTAATTTAAAAGGAGGTACTGGAAAATATAGGATTATATTAACATTTTAAGAATTACAAAGTCTATAATCTATCCATTTTCCGTGTCTTAGATTTTTTTTCTTGTTGCCAAAACAAAGTACTCAACACTCAAACTTCAGGGAGGAAAGGTCTACTTGGCCAATGGTTAGCAGAAGTTTCAGTGCAGTCAGCTGGTTCCAAGGCAGGTGCAGCATGCTGGAGGGGCATCGCAGAGGAAAAACAGCTCATGGCAAGCAGAAGGAGCCAAAACAAGCAAGGGACAAGCCTCTTTCTGTCCCTTAACTTGCATCCAAGCTACCGGAATTAGGGTGATGACAAACCAAACAGTGGACTGATTTAGTGATCACATGCCCTTAATTCCAGCATCACACATGCTAGACACAGCCACCTCTGAAAAAGTCCTTCTTATGACTGCTTTTGGGGGGACATCTAGACCCAAACCATAGCATTCTGTACTTCCAGTGTTGTAGTCAATGCCTTTGGTTTTTGCAGTGGAGATACACGGTCAGGGTGAGGAAAGGTTACTGGCCCTTGAGAGAGACACCAAGGCAGATCTGCTGCAAGGCAGACAGGCTGGATTAGAAATCAACACAGGAATAATTTCAATTCTTTTGCATTTACTTAAATATGTTCTGTGGGTTAGTATATGGTCTATTTTAGAGAATGTCCCATGTACTGCTGAGAAGAATGTATATTCTGATGTTGTTGGATGGAACATTCTGTATATGTCTATCAAATCCATTTGTTCACAGGTGTGATTCAGTTCTGTTATTTCTTTGCTGGTTTTGTCTAGTTGATCTATCCCTTTGTGTCAATGGTGTGTTAAGGTCTCCTGTTATAACTGTGTTATTGCCTATTTGATTTTTCATTTCTGTTAATACTTGCTTTGTATAGCTGGGTGCTCTGGAATTTGGTGCATATATATTTAAGATTGTTATCTCTTCCTCTTGCAGTTTTCCCCTAACTAGTATGTAGTGACCTTCTTTATCTCTTCAGACCAGTCTTGACTTGATGTTCACATGGTCCGCAAACAGATTAGCTACCATTCCTTTTTTTGAGTTCCTGTTGCATGGAGTATTGTTTTCCATCCTTTGACTTTAAGTCTATGAGTTTCCTTTTGGGTTACATGGTTTTCTTGTACATAGCATATGGTTGGAAGTTGTTTCTTGATCCATTCTGCCAGTCTGTTTCTTTTAATTGGTGAATTGAGGCCATTTACATTAATGGTTATAACTGTCATATATTGGTTTATTGTTGACATGTTATCTTTCTGATGTTGTATCTTAACTTTCCATCCTGTTTAACTGTCTGTCTTGCTTGAAGGTTCTGCATTGGAGCCAACAAGAAACACTCAAAATAAGAACCAGGGGTCCCCGCAAAACAGCAACAATGATGTCCCAAACTCCTCTGACGATGAGAACAGCTGGGTACCTATCAGTAAACCAGTGTGGTAAGATTCTCCCATGATTGAACAGCACACATCTTCCCTTCCAGAGCCAGGAAGTGATGCTTAAAGTAGGAGAGGAGCACCGCCAAAGTGAACCTTAGCCATTCTCAGCGACAAGGTCCCGAGCTCCTCCGATGAAAATAGCCAAGTTTATATCAAGGAAGCCAGTATGATAAGCTCCTTAAGGAGAACCAACAGCTCCAAAAGAACCAACAGCTCCAAACAACAATGCTTCTTCCTCTGCATGTCTCCTTTTTATGCTAGCAACAATCCCCAGGTGGGCTCCCCGCTGATTCAGTCCAGCTGGTGCTTCAATTGACCATCAGTTTTCAATCCACCATACAGGTTGACAATAGGTAATATAGTTCATATTGTTATCTTCAAAATAATTGCTCAGATTACATGATACAGGCATGAAAAAAATGATCAAACAGTCCAACAATGAAAGCACAAACAGTTGTTTTTGATGAACTAAAAGAGATAAGTAGTATGTTTATACTTGTATATACACTTTTTAACCTATTAATTTCCTTTGCATATGTTCCCAGTAGTGGAATCACTAAAGCATGTGAAAATTTTATTTTTAATTTTGTGAGGAACATTCACACAGTTTTCCATAAGCAGTATTTTCACTTTACCTGAAAGTCTACCAAACTGGATGTTCTGAAATAGTGCTGCTGAAAATGACTATCTTTAAATGTCCCCAGGTTACTCTCCCAATAACATTTGTCATCTAAACACCGTCTAGCTGTGTCTTTTTTTATTATGTTCAATCTGAATTTTCAGACATCCTTCTAATTGTATTTTAACTAACTAGCATGATGTGAGTCCAGAGCAACTAACAGCCCTCCAAGAACCAGGCACTGGATCCTAATCAGGCACCCAGTCCTCCCATGCCTTTATTTTGTATTTTCCAGCTTCCAGAACTATGAGAAACAAATTTCTGGTATTTTTAAATAAATCACTGTATGTTGCTTTGTTATAGCAGCTAGAATAGTCTAAGACAGAAACCTACTGATTTTAGGGATATGTTTAATTCACTCAAACAGGTCCCCTAATCTGCATTTTACTCTAAATAAATTAGACAAATCACTGCAGGCATTTCTTCTTTTGAAGCAACAAAATTGTTTTGCTTGTTTTTCATTTTTATGCACAAAGACAAAAATACTTCCATAATAGTTTTATCCTTGGTATCTAGTTAGGGAAAGTCAGAATATAAAAATATAAGTTTATGTGTGAAAGAGTAACCAATATAGAGAGATACATATTTATCATTTGTGAACATTAGGTGGTCATTTCTTATCAAGAATTATAATCATCTGTTCTAATAAAAAGATTGTTGGATCTTTTTAAAAGACCACTGCTTTTTTTCAATTCAATCTTATGACTGTAAAGCAACTGTATATTTTAAATGTTCTAAATCCAACTGCATTAAAATTTATGTTTAAAACTGTTAGAAAGAAAGAAAGAAAGAAAGAAAGAAAGAAAGAAAGAAAGAAAGAATCAACCAACCAACACAGGGTCACCCGATTTGTCACATGCAACGAACATGTCACTTAACCATTAAAACCAGCACCTACTCAGTTGGATGTTTTTTAAAAATCATCTTTTTAAACCAAAAAAATTTTTAGCTAAACTATTATCTCAATATAGCTTGTGTTTCAGAACCCAAAACCTGAGTAATTTAAGGGGAGATAATATTATCAAAATACTTTTTTTTAATCCATTCTTCAAATACTAAAGTTATACTTAAATATCACACAACCTACTTGTTTTGCTCTTAGAAGGAATGGGAATTTCTTAAACTATAATCAAATAACAACTGTTATTAATTTCACTCAGAAAATAAGAGCCTCAGGTTCAAACATCATTCTAAGGTTCACAGTAAAGTGCATGAACAGAAATATGGACTCAAGTTTCTCAGTTGACTTTGCTTCAGTAGGACTGGTGCTCCTCTCAGGTGAGTGACAGACATGTGCAAGGCCAAACCCATCTGGGAACCACTGGCCTAGAATCTCACCCTAAATCAAACAACTCACAGCAGGTGATCCAGAACATTTTCACATGGCAGGCAAGGGAAGGAGGTCATAATACTCATGTCATGTTAACATGTGGAGCAGAACAGTCTATTAACCAGAGAACAAGGGATTGCCAACAATCTGTGATGGGTCCAACTTGGTGGGGACATTAATCTACAAAACTACTTGGTATGCTTTTCTCCAGCAGAGTTCAGCAATTCACATGCAAGAACCAAAGAATAAAAACAGTTGTATTGATCTAAAAATGGATGTTTTCAAAGTGCGTATTACAAAATAGCAAGATCACTATTTTTCTTGTTTTCTTATTTGCCAAAACACTGGAGAAAGACAAAACATTTAAAACGAATCTCTAAATCAGTTGACAGTATTAACACCCCAGCTGATTCCAAATGGAGAGAAAGACTCATTGAGTTTTGGTTTGGTTTCCTGATAGCAATCCAACTGGTGCACAAATTGATAATCAAGGACTGTGAACAATTCTCCTGATGTTAATGTCAGTGTCTCACAAATTCAAAGTGTTATGTCAGAACTCACCTGGGAATGACACAAACTTTTTAAACAAACAAAAGAGAATATTGGAGCACCACAGTATTTCTAAAGAAGTACTTTAATTGTCTATGTTGCAGGATGTATATAGCATGTTAACCTAGACCTCTTGAATAGAGCGACAGAAAAGTACAAGGACTAACATTTTGGTATTTTTGTGGAAGCAGGGTAAAAGGGTGTCTATGTTATCTTAAGAAAATCGAGTCTGGAGGAAAGAAGAAAAAACATAGAGCGAATTTGGAAACAATTCTACAGAAATCCAAGTTTTACATAATCTACTTAATCACCACATGGGCTATAATTTCTCCTCTTTGGAGCCCTAGTACAGTATAGAATACACTGTAACATGTGGACTAAATAAACAGTAAATCAGTTCACTGGTTGGAATCCCCTAAGAAATATATCTGAACTTTTATGTATTACTCTTAAATTTATAGCAAAACATTTTGCAATGTAATACAAGATACAGAAAAAAATGAATGTGTCCAATTTAAGTATAATTTCTTTTTATGAAATCAAGTGAAAGGTTTTTTGTTTGTTTTCCTTTAAACCCAAGGTGGCCCCTTGATTTTGATTTCTTGATCCTATTTCACTATTACTTAAAAAATAAAGTTTTCAGATTTCTCTTAGGTAGTTTATGCTGCAGCAGCATTAAAATGTCTGACAGGCATTTATTTTGAAAGTATTTTCTCTCTTGCTCATGAAAGCACTCTTCCCTTCTTGAAAAATAGTACACTTCATTGATGTGGACATAAAGTCAAACAGAATTTGGAGTAAAACATAAAGATACGGATAGCAACTATGGTATCTCAATTCTCAGAATGGAAGGCCAGCAGTTAAACCACAAAGAGTGAACCCAAAAAATGTGTGTAGTCGATTTCCAGGACAGAACTGTATTAATTCCAGCCCACGATCCCCGCCATGCTGCCAAGGAACCTATGTTAGAATCCTGTGTTTGTTATCTACTAGAATAGTATCACTGAATAAATCACTATTTTCTTCACCTGTAAAGTGGGGAGAGTAACAGTATCTACACTTCACAGTTATCAGAAGGATTACATTTGATAATTAATGGAAAGCACTAAACACATAACCACATTTTAAAAACCACTCAAAAGCACTCGCTGCTGGTAACACTACTATAATCTTGTGTAGTCGAGATGGCATGGCTAAGGACAAAGCAAAAGATCAAAGAGCAAGAAATGGGCACTGACAAAATAAACATTGCTTCAAGGCTGGACAGGCTGGGAGGACTGGAGCAGTCTCCGTAGTCTCATCACAGCTACACTTCTCTGGGATAAATACTGAAATTGTATAATCTTTTAATGAATAAATTTTGATTTAATTTGGATTTCAGAATTATCTCTAAGAACTGACTAATCAAAAAAAATAAATAAATAAAGTAACACACACAAAAAAATTAGGTGCTGGAGGGGTCACTCAGTGGTACAGCACATAGCCAATGTGTGTGACACCCATATTCAATCAGCAGCACCAAAAATAAAAGGAAATTTGTAATCGCCAAATCTTGGAAACAACCCAAATGTCCATCATCAGAGGAATGGGTTAAAAAAAGATGTGGTATTTTTATACAATGGAGCACTACTCAGCTACAAAGAAAGATTGCATTGAGGCTTTTATAGATAAATAGATGTGACTGGAGACCATACTCATAAGTGAAATAAATCAACTCACATGTGTAAATACTATATTGTCTCCCTATTGTAAGAAGCTGAAAGAGTAAATAAGATCCAAAATCTACAATAAATATTTTGAAAAGGTAAAAAAATTGCTCAAGGAGGAAAAAATAATTGGGATAAGGAGAAAACAAGGGAAAAGGAAAAAGATATAAATTTATGTGTGTGTGTATATGTGTGTGTGTGTATATATATATATATATATATATATATATATATGGAAAAGATAGCTAAGAGGACTATACTAATTTTAATAGTTCTTTGAAAAGAATAGTTAATATGGTTAGATCAACTTTGCATGTCTGTATCTGATAATCTAAGCAACTCTTTTGAAGGTAACAATACGCAATATAACAACCATTGTTAAATTCCTATCATCTTGTTTTGAAAGACTGTATTGTTATTGTTTTGGAGTTTTTTGTTGTTTGTTTGTCTCTTTTGCTTTTTGTTTTTCTTTTATGTGTTTTGTTTGTCTTTTAAATAAAATCTAAAAAATAAATAAGAGGTATTTCAAAAATAAACTATTTCATATATTTTCCTTTAAACAAAGGGAAAACAATAAATCATAAAATCTGAGAGATGACTATGTTTATAAAATCTATATTTTTAGATATAAAAATGTTAATTTGGTCCTTCCTATGAGCCAGGTTCTGCCATGCAGATCAGGAAGAAACTCAGCAAGATGAACCATGCCTTCCCATGAGCCAGCCGTGTTCGGGCTGGCAGACCAGAATAGCATCCCCCCACCCTTGTAAGCAACTGGCTGATTCAGAGGACTCAAGGTGAGATGATAGTAACTGATGTTAAAAAACTTTGAAGTCTTGTAATATTTTCATTCATTGGTTGGAATGCTTTTATTCTGTTTTGTTTGACATTATTATGTGTGATGGTATAAACAGCTACTTTGAAGAAAACAAGACAATATGGCAGCCATTGCTGATTCAATATCATCTGTCTTTCAAGTCCTACCATGCTTTTGTTCTTCTATTACCATTGGTTCTATCATGCTGTGTCTTATTGGATTTTAATATGTATGATAGTATAAACAATTTTTTATGGAAAATGAGATATTATAGTAACCACTGTTCATCTTCTGTTATTTGGTTCAGAATGCCTTGTAATAGTTTCATTCTCTTGAATGCTTTTATTCTATTTTGTTATGTTTGATATCATTGTGTGTGAAGCTAAGCTCAACTATTTTAAAGAAAGAGATATTATGGTAGCTACTGTTGATATCCAATTGTCTTGTTGTGAAGTACCGTGTTGCTTGTATTGTTCTGTTCTGATCTGCGTTGTTCTGTCCTCTTTTGTTTTATTCTCTGTAAAATAAAATAAAATGAGAGAAAGAAAGAAAGAAAGAAAGAAAGAAAGAAAGAAAGAAAGAGCTAGATTTCTAACAAACATATTGTTAGAATGAGAGTGTGTCTATCCAGTTTTATAGAGTGTCCTTTGGACATTTAACTATTTTCCATGTTGTCAGAAATAATTCCATCACATCCCAAATATTATAAAAGAATATAATATGTTCATTTCCAAAATTCCACAAAATCATATATAATATTATTTCAGTGTCTTAAGTTATACCAATATACCCATATTCTGACTAATCAATGCAGGCTAATATTCATTAATTTTAATTTAATTTAATTTTAGTTAAATGTTTTAATATAGCAGAAAATTTCCATATCTCTTTATTAAGTTCATTAAAACCACTGAAAAATATTATTTACAATTAGTTGTAAAAAATTTATTGCTTTTGTTAAAACGATTTCAAAGTAGGTGATCAGAATTGTAACTCTTCAAAATTTCAGAGCTGTAGTGCATAGAATACATTTTAGGTAACTCAATGCTTTTTAAAAAAAACATTTTAAAAGCCATGTCTTGGAAGTAACTACTCAATTTATTTGGATCATATTTGGAAATTTATTGATTAGAATGTGCTTATTAATTTCTATCATACTATGCTGTGATTTGTCATGTACAAAAAAGTTTACTCCCTCCCTGTTAACTTTGCTAGCTTTACCCCTCAAAAATGGTCAGAAAATAAATATTTTGGAGTCTATAAAAAACAAACAAACAAACAAAACCCCAAAGGTTGTATTATTTGATTGACTTTGCAAGCCTAGGGCTGGTGGTCTGGGCATTTATTTGGAGGATGGCAGTATGCATTGTAGGGGATTTCCTTTTGTTTTGTTTTTGAAATCTAATGTTTTGTTCCATTTTATTGTTTCGTTTTATTCCTGTATCTGGTAGTGAGCAACTGAAGATAGACACTGAAGATAACAATGCATGGTATCTCAACCACTGTTAAATTCCTGTCATCTTGTTTTGAAAATATAGCTACTGTTGTTCTCATTTTGCTTTGTTTTTTTCTGTCTTCTCTTTAAAAAAAAAAATCTCAATTTGTAAAAGTTCTAGCAAAATTTTTGTTTCTAGGTTTTGTGGTTTCTCTTTTCTACATACGTTAGAACAAGAATGATTTCACCTGAAAAGCACGACACTGACTCTCACATGATATGTTCTAATTTTCAAGCCTCCTGCGTGTGTTTAAAATGCAGAGTTCTGAAGTCAGAACCTGGTTCAAAACCCAGGCTCCACCCACAGTATCTGGGTGATAATGAACAAATTGCTTACCTTCCGTGAATTCTGATCTTGTTTGTATCACTAAAAATACCTAAACAAGATATTTTTAGGTAACAAAATACAAGAGAGTTTGTCAAAATAAAATTATATATATATCTCAAAATTGTTTTCTACACACACAATATGCCTGATGCACAATGCCCAATAATTTCCATTCCTCTGCTAACCATGAGAGATTACATACATTTTATTCTTTCTCAAATTCAAAAGCCGGGCAAGGGAGGTCCCCACAGGCCTAACTGGGGCCACTCCCAGCAACCTCCATTCTGCCCTGGGAGCCAAAGGTGCTCGAGGTGATTCCCAGCACCCAGGGGAAGCTTTGGAACATCCAGTAAGACCTCACCCAGTGTCTTAAATCACCAAAGGATGCACAGGAGGTCCCCGGGGGCCTAACTGGGCCACGCCCATCAACCTCCAAGGGGCTAGCAGTTGCCTGCATTCTGCCCTGGGAGCTGAAAGAGCAGGATGTGATTCCCAGCACACGGGGAAGCTTTGGAACATCGCTCAAAACCCAGAAATATAAGAAAATGACAAAACGAAAGAGCAAAATGCAATCTCAAACCTCCAGCCCATCCCAAGCAATCCTAAGAGACATGGACATAGAAGAAAATGTAAGCCATACATCTGAAATTCCTGAAAAGGTAACAACTGAAGTAAAGAAACAACCCTGGGAAGCTATAAAAGAACTCAGATCGGAAATAATCTTCCAGGTAAAAGAAGAAATGATAAATGTAGTAAAAGAAATGCTGAGCACGTCTAAGTAAGATATAGTTAAAAAATTAGAGGAACAGTGCAAAAAGATGGAAACTGAATGAACAATATAAGAAACAAACAGAATGCATAAAGCAGATTCAAAGAGATATACAGGAAATCAAAAATTCCAATGAAAGTTGGCAAAACTGCCTCTATGAAAGTGAAGATAGAATTTCAGATCTCAAAGACCAGATTGTAGGAAAGATCTTTTAAAAATAACAAAGAATCAGTAAATAATTCAACAGCTGCAAGGTGATGCAAAGAAAAACAACATAAGATTGATAGGGATAAAGGAAAAAGGTGATAACACAAATGATATCAAGAGGCTAATTTACAGAAGTAATAGCTGAAAATTTCCCAAACATAAGAATGGAAACTGACATACAGATCAGTGAAGCACATAGAACTCCAAAGAGCTATAATCAAATTCAAAAGCAGGACTCTACTATGCAGATATAGTGGAAGGTACTGTCTGTTTCAAACTTTGAAATGAGGACTGATATCAGCAAAAATGTCTAAAATAAGGAATTCAAACTTTCATCTTCTTTTGGAAAAGTCTTAAAAATACTGGTAAAAAATGATCTGAATCAAGGCTTTGTATTGTGAAAATTAACTGAAATCTTTCAATAACCCAAGGGACACTCACTAAAGACAAACAATTGAATTGTGGTAAGAATAAAAAAAATCGCAATGTTTGAATCCACCCGAGTCCCATCTGCCCTACCTGGCACTGGTACTGGTGGTAATTCTAAAGATAAAAGCTCATATTCCTGATACTAGAGAAAGCAGTATGGAACTGTTATTTTTGGATCTGATGGTGCTCTGAAGATAAGCTCAAAATAACTGTCTTTATTGCTATAACTGCCTGACTTGGAAGTCACCCAGTACTAAATCCATAGCAAGGGTGAGCATTGAAATGTACTGAAATATACTTACAGCCAATATTTTAGTTACTGCTGTAATTAGATTGCTAAGGCAAACCATAACAAATTAACCAAAAAGTTGAGAAGGAAAGCCTAAGGAATATGATGTTGATAAAAACAACAAAAGGCTTATATTCCTTGTGAATCTCCAAGACCATGTGCTTGCCCAGGGCTGTGTATATGCTCAAGAATGACTTAGCCATGTCCTGGGGATGGTGGCACATGACTATAATCCCAGCACTTGAGAGGCTGATGTAGGAGGATCGCTGTAAATTCAAGACCAGCCTGGGCTACAAAGTGAGCTCAAGGTCAGACTAACTGCATAGTGAGACCCTGTCTCAAAAAACAAAAATGACAGGCTTAAATATCACCTGTAGCAGACCTCAAGGTTCTGTGCTAGTAGGAAGTACTAGGTTAGTATGCAATTATCAACTGCTAAGCTAAGTATTAATGGCATACCCCAACAAACAGAACCTCTTAGCGACCAAAAGCCTCTCTTGTTAATAATAATCAGCTGGCCACTTAATAAACAAAGTTAAACTGGCTAAACAAGACGAGTAGAGATTATCTAGAAATAATTTAGGGGGAAAAATCATAAAACAATTATAATATGCAACAACAAAATAAATCTTAAGGACAGAGATCTGATTCCCAAGAGGCCACATTATCATAGTTAAAATATGCAGTTTTCAATAAAAAAAAATCATAAGGCATGAAAAGTAAGAAATAAGGCCCATAAAAGGCCTTAATCAATAAAAAGGTCCCAGAGAAAGCACAGATGTTAGATGTGCTGAAAAATTTTATGTGAATTATTTACCAAATGTTCAAGAAATAAAGAAACCTACATCTGGATAAAGAAGAGATAATATCTCAAAAGAGTGAATTTATAAAAAGGAAACAACCAAATATAGTGAAGTTGAAAAAAATCACTAAAGGACTGTAATAGCACATTTGAGCAGGCAGAAAAAAGTATCAAAAATATGAAGGCTGATAAACTGAGATGCCCTATCCTAAGCAATACCAACAATAAATAAATTTATTTTACAAAATATTCATCTATGCTTCCCCAGTGAACTCCAATCTGGATAAGCAAAGATACAGTTTAGACAGATGAAATCGGATGAAAAGTCTGGCATGAGGACATAACTACTTGAGCTAAAGCCAACCTAATACAGTTGAGAAGACCATTATATAAGCCTGTAATTATGTTGTATAATATATTGATGAGACAATATAGAAAGATGTAGTTTAGAAATTTATATATAAAAGGGTAAGGGAGATTAAAGCCATGTAAGGGAAAAAAATTTGTGCATTATTAAAATCCAGTTGATTTTCTAGTTGATTCAAACCAGATTTTTCAAAATTAAAATGCTAATTGCAATTCCCTGGGCAATAATTATGAAAACAAATCAGAAATTTATGGGAATTAAAACAATACACTAGGGAATATGCATTTACACATCAAGTAAGGCAATGACAAAGAAACAGAGGAATAAAAACATATATAATAGATACAGAAGACGAAAACCGAAATGTGAGTTCCTTCATAATAGTAATTACATACAGAAAATAGCAGAATAGAATACAAGAAAAAAAAAGATCCTATCAAGAAACACAGAAAAAGCAAAGATAAACAGAAAAAACATTTCCACATTTGAAAAGCACTCAACAAATTAGTATTAAAAGGGAATCTTGTTAACCAGATAAAATGGATCTAAAGAAAAAATCCATAATAACAATGAAACACTGAAACTTTACCCCCTAAATTATGAAATAAAGGTCTCTGCTCTTACCACTTGAACTAAAATATATTGAAAGTTCTAACACAGTCAATAAGCAGGCAAAAGTAATACAAAGCATCCTAGTCTTCATTTGCAGATGGTATCATCTTACACAGAGAAACATTAAAGAATCCAAAATTAGAGCTTAAAATTAAGTTCAACAAACTTGCAGAAAACAAGGTAAATAAGCAAAAATCATGCATATTTCTCTATACTACTTAAGAAAAATGTGAAAACAAAACAAAAAACTGAATTTACACTGTCAAAAAAGGAATAAAATACATAAAAATAATTTGATTCAGAAGTATAAAACTTTGACACTGAATACTACAAAACAGCATTGAAAGAAATTTTAAAACACCTAAATAAATGAAAAGATACCCTTATCACGAGCTGAGAAGATTAATGACTGTACCAACTGCTATTAACAGAAGAGTACAGGCTGAGTCTTCTGTCATAAACATCAAGCAAGCATTTATCACAGTTCTGCAGGACAGAATATGCAAAAAATGAAGGCAACAGCAGATTGAATGTCTGGCGAGGTCCCAATTCCTGGTTCACACACTTACATGACAAAAAAACCAATGACAGCTGCTGCTGTGTCCGCATGTGGCAGAGTAGTGAAGGAAATCTCTGCACTTTTTTTTTTTTTTTTTTTAGAAAAGTACTAATTTCACATAAAAAGTCTCAGCCCTCATGTCATGGTCCAACCTCTTAATATCATCACAGGAGGTCAGAATTTCAACACATGGATTCTGAGAGGACACAAACATTGTCTACAGACGATGACAGCATTTCCTATATTAGCTTACAGATCCCATGCAAATCTATGCAAATTCCAGCTGTCTTTATTAGCCAAAATAGACAAGTCAAAAACAGAATTGATATGGAAGTCAAAGGACCCCAGATAGTCAAAACAATCTTGTGAAGGGCAAACAAAAAGAATTCATATTTCTTGGTTTCCATCTTACTACAAAACTATAGTAACCAAGACAGTGTTGCACTGGCATAAAAACAATTATACAGATCAGTGGACATAGTCCAGAAATAAATCAACACTATGGTCAAATTATTTTCAACAAGGGTAACAAGATTACTTGACAAAGAATCGACTTTTCAATAAATAGTACATGGAGAATTGAGCAGATACATGATAATCTTTCAAAACAATGAAATTGAGTCCGGACCTCATACTATGTACAAAAACTAATTTGAAAAGGACCAATGACTTAAATGGAAAACAAACTAGAAAATTCCTAGAAGCAAACAATGTCACTCTCATGACACAGAATAAGTCATAGATACTTACACACAACATTAAAAACACAAGCAAGAAAAGACAAAAATTAAAACATCAGACTGATCAATATTTAAAATTTCTCTGTCAAAAGTCACTATCAAGAAAATAAAAGGAAAACCCATGTAAGAGGACAAAAATGTTTTCAAATCATATGTATGATAAGGATACAGGAATAAGGGTCTAGTATTCAGAATATATTTAAAAACTAACCAATACAAACAGAAATAACCAAACTGAAAATGAAAGATTTGAACACACTTCTCCAAAAACCAGTACATGGAAATCGCTTATCACTAGGACAGTGCATATCAAAATCACCTGAGCTACCACTTCACGAACAATAGGATGGCTATAATTTTCAAATGACAAAGAATAGTAGAAATATACAGAAACTGCAGTTGCCATATCTTGCTACTGGGAATATAAAATGGTACAACCACTATGGAAGCAATTTGGCCTTTCCTCAGAAAGTTAAACAGAGTTAATAAATATCCCATCAACTACTGAGTGGATAATCAAATGTGGTACAATCATAAAATGGAATACTGTGTCCTAAAAAGGAATAAAATATATGCTATAGGCATGAAACTTGAAAACATTATCTAAGTCAAAGAAGTAAATGGCCAATTTACATTTGGTTGATAAATGTCCAGAATGGTGAAATCTATAGAGCCAGAAAATACATTAGTGGTTGTTAGGGCATTAGTGGTTGTTAGAAAAGAGAGAAAGTGTTACACAGTTTCTTTTGGTGGGTAATAGAAATGTTACGGAATTAGTGGTGATGTTAGCACAACATTATGAATACATTCAACACCATTTGCATTAGTCAGATTTTCCATTCCTGAGACAATAAATTTGGTGGAGAGATTTATCTTTGCTCATGAGTTCAGAGCAAAGTGCACTGGTTGACTACAAGTGCACTTCAGAGGACAGCTGCTCTCAACTCATGGCAGCCAGAAAGCAGAGCTAGGAAGGGAGGTGCCAAGAACACGCTCTTGTAGGTCACACCCTCCAAAGCCTGCTTCTTCCAACCAGGTGTCACCCATTAACAGCATGGTCAGCTATGAACTGAATTAGTGAATAGATTATCCATTGATGAGTGTAGTACACCATGATCAATCACTTTCCAAAAGTCTTACCTCTGAACATATGAGAATTTTGGGGTACATTTTACATTTAAAACAAAATGCCATCTGACTGTGTACTTGTGATTTCAATGTTATATGAATCTTTTCAATAAGACTACCAAAGAAGGCAACTTCTGAATGATTTCCCCCAAACTGTACTAAACACACTGATTCTTATTTCCATAATTTCTTGACAGTGCCCCAAGTGTATCAGTAATTTAGCACACTTTAAAAGCTTTCTTATGATTCTCCCAATATTATAGTATCCATCTTCTAACTTGCACAGGTCTATACTCTCCTACTTACATTATGCATTTTAAACTATATGGTTTTAAATACATGTTTTATAAGCATCCTTAGCATTACCTTTTAAACAGCATTTCTTAGAACTCCACAACTTGTAGTCAACATTGGCACAGGTATAAATGTACTGACATGCAAGAAATGCAGTGAGAAATGTTTGTCCAGCACTACCTGCCCTTTCACAGATTCCTTCAGGAATACTAATTCATCTTTATCCAAATTATACCATTTAGTAATTTAAGTCATTTGACCAATGTTTACTTTAAATTGTATTCATTTATATTTTATGTTTTAACACTTTCACTTTTATTCTAAGTGATTACTGCTCCTCCACCAAGAACTTACCCTAAGCATGGGGCCATTTTGAAATACATGTGGCTCATCACAAACTACACAGTACTCATTCAATACAGGGATCCGCTGTTCAGCAAACTCAATTGTCTGAGTAAAATGACACAGAGAAATAAATCAGTCAAGTTTATAAATGAGCTGAAAACCCAATAAGGACTAAACTATTGCTACAATACATAGTCTCAACTCTTACCTGCACTAGGAAGCCACGGTCTCTTATTGGAATGCATTTTGCACCATTAGGCTATAAAAGGTAAAGTAAAAGATTAAGATAATTTTAATTGTGAAAATGTATGATAAAATAACAGTGACTGTTCTAAGATCACATAAACTATTAAGCCACTATGACATCAAGATGTTAGAATTTTTTTATTCACCTAATTATAATGTCCTTTTTGTATTACCATTATAATTTCTCCCTAAACTAAATGACTAGCATTTTTAATTGCTGATTTCTAATACAAAGGACTGGCTTCCTGACATGATTACAAAACTCACTTTCCCTATTACTCACCAGCAAGTGTTCATACCTACTCATTAAAGTATTCTGACCTTATTTTAAAAACTGATCCAATTAGGAAAAATCACATAGCTACCCAAAGTGGCTCAACCCTAAGCATAATGTATTTATGCCTAGACATATAGGTCAACACAGAGATTTTTTTTCATAGAATATGTGAATTTACCTTTCTTGGGCAAAACTATCATGGAAAAAATTCCACTATGCAATAGTTTTGACAGTATTTTCTCCATGACCTTAAATCTTACATTTAAATAGGAATGGGCCTTTAGGATGTTCACGTGAAATTACCATCTTGTTAAAATGTTCATGAAGTACAGTTTTATGGTATAACTTACAATTTAGTTTCAAAACTAAATCTACATCAGAGTAATTTCCTAAAAACAACATCTTATTTTTTGTCAGCTTTATCTATGGTTGGGTGTATCCATACAGATGGCCAGAGTTAAATATGAGCTTCCCAACACACACACACACACACACACACACACACAGAAAACATAAATTGCTCTAGAGGTGAATTCTGTGTAACATAATACCACACAAAAACCTTAAATTCTTACTACAGTTATCTCCTGGCTCCAGTTTCATCATAACATGGATCCTAAAGGCAAATTTAAGTCTGGCTTTAGGATACATCTTGAATGTTGCTTCTCTCTACCAGTCACATTTACTGGCAAAGTTCTCCAAAATTCCAGGAGATTACTCTTAATTGAATTCTAAAACAAACATGATCCTCCATAATTCATGTGAAAAAAAGAAATTAGAGATACCTACATAGCAAACCATTAAATTATAGCTGTAAAAGAATGTTTTGCAAATCCAATAAACTTCCTTCTATTTTTAGTAACATTCAATACCATGACAAGAATTTGATCTGGAACTCAAACCAGTAACTCTATTTGTTTCAGAATCAGAACTAACATTTCAGTGAAACTGCAAATGCCTGATATGCAAAAACATTCAAAAAGAAAAAATAGTAAGTTTAAAAAACACCTGTTTTAGTTATTTCCTCCATTAGATCTGACATTAACAATGAAACTCCGCTACTCTTTAGCTAAAATGTAAGAACCCAAGGTGAAAATATTTACGCACAGCAGGCTGGGAAGATGAAGATGAAGATGGTGTTAAGATACCAATAAGCCCTGAGGTAAGAGAGAGCCTCCTGCCTTCCACAGTAGGTTCCTTGAAAAGCTCGGTTTTGGATGCCTTTGGGGCGCTGGAGTAAGACTTGCTGAGCAGTTTGTGATTCTTCAGTCCGTACAGCTCCTCCATTCTAAGGTTACTGGAGTAGGATCTGCTTAACAGTTTGTGGGGCTTCAAGTTGGCGGTGTGCTCACATCGCGGGTCCCCAGAACAAGATCGAGTCAATAGTTTATGCGACTTCAGAGTGAGGCAGTCCTCTTGCTTAACAGCAGCAGGGCAGGGACGGTTCAAGAGTTTGTGTGATTTAATTGTTGTCATCGCCTGCTCAGCTCTGGGATCACTGGACAGGGAGCGACCAAAGGTCCTGTGCGACTTGGTAGAGCACACATCATCAGCCTTGACCGTGCTGGAACAAGTCCTCCGCAGCAGCTTATGTGTTTTGGAGATGCCATCTTGCTCAGGTTTCAGTTTGGATTTGCTTTTCGCACAACCAGGGGGAGGATAACTTGGCGACCTTCAAAATGAAACAAGAATTAATAGCGGGCAAAGGATGAGTCTCACAGACCATGGAGAACACCTGTCATGCTTAGTCTCCACTGCAGAGCATATGTATTACCATCTCACTTAAATACAGTCTTTAAAGCGAAAATCAAGGATATGTGCAGAAGGATCCCAGGAATAAAACCACATGCTCCTGAAAAGCAGAAAATCTAAGGTCCCCCCCACACACAACTGTCCCAGTGCTCCATATGAAACCAATCAGCCATGGAGCTCTAGGCCAGCCAAAAGCAAATACAGTTTTAGTAAACTGAACAGATGCTAAAGAAATAAAAATGACAGAAATGAACATTTATGTTTTTGATAGAATACGTGAAATTTAGTCCATTCTTTAAAGTCATAAAGAAAACAAACAGGCTGTGTGTGGCAGTACATGCATGTAATCCCAGTACTTGGGCAGCTGAGGCAGGAGGATCGTCATGAGTTCATAACCAGCCTTGGCTATGCAGTAAGATCCTGTCTCAGATAAATACACAAACACACAAACAGATGCCAAGACTACAGAATGCTTTAAACTGAGTAACGGTGGACTCATATGTTCATCTAGACAATAGCAAGGTCACGTGTTACCAACCTGCGCAAGGTAGAAAATAAATGCAGGGGGGACTTCACTTTCTTTTCTGACAGTTTCTTATTGTGCAGGCAATTGGACTTTTCTTTGCTCTGTTTCCACTGTTGTGTAACAAATGTCTGCATGATCCTGTCAAACCAAAGGTAATTCTGTTATTCCAGTCCTAAGGTGAGGCAAGAATTTATCATGTTGAAAATGCATTTATCAAAGGATATAAGCACACGGTAACCCGTAAGATTCTAATTTAGAATTACTATATACAAAATTTTTCATACACAGGAAAGCATCAGATAGCTAGCTACCAAGACTTTATTATGACTAGTTACATCACAATATGGGAAAACAATTACTAGTTATTCAAACAAAGTACAATCTAGTATGCTTTAAAAATACAGATAATGAGTTGATGGGAGAATAAATATATAAAGAAAATTATTACAACAGCCATCAGTATCAGCAGCTTTAGCTTAAGTGGCTAAAAAAAATTGGAATGATTTTTAAGTAAAGCCAATTTCTTTTTATTTGATTTGCTTCTATGTCAAACAATAAAACCATATGTAGAAATAAATTATGCAAAACTGACTGTAAAAACATATGATTAGCAAACTATTGTCACAAGAGTGGGGTAAAATGTCTTAAAATTTGGTTATTCTTAAAAGCATTTTCAATAAGTTTTTTCCATTACTATCAAAAGGCAGTAATGTGGTCAATTCTAATCTCAACATTTTCAATACGATCACTACATCAGGCATTCCGGTGATAACTCTGGTATGTCAGTTCTGCACTCGGGAGAAGGGTCCAGGGAGAGCTTTCCAAGCAGCTCATCTTCCAGGTGGCACTGGACAACCATGCCCTGAATGCTAATATTGAAGATGTAGAGTTTTCTTTCAAAACAACTTTAGCATTGCCCATCTGTCACGCTCTTTTCAATTATTTCCAAAACAGACTGGTTCTGGGAAAGGAAAATGGTACTGATACTTGTTTGCCAGTTACAATGAGAGAGTAAAACAAAACTTCATATACACATTTTTCCCCTTTAATTCTCAGGGTATTTCCAGAAAGTAGCTATTATTGCACGTATTTCACAAATAAGATATGAAAATCAAATCTTCCCGAGCAGGCTTGAGTAATGATGACAGAGCTGAGGTACACACACCAATCAATAGGGCTGACACACGTACAATATGTTATTCAACAGGGGCAGGTATGACGCTGAGCATAAGACCAGTTATTAAATTCCTCAAGATCTTTCAATATTAAGAAACTAAGTCATTTCCCAGGAAGTTTATCATCTAGGCTTTAACAATGTTTCTTCTGCTAGCTGTGGTAGCAGTGAGACACAGGGGAAAACAGTGATAAATACATCATGAATCCGAATTCACAGTACATTTGCCTTAGAGCTCAGCAAGGAGCTTTTTACCTTACACTTCATGTTTAAAGATTTTTTTCACCTAAGATTTCACCAGGATTTGAATGTAATAAGATTATCATTTTTCTCCAAACCTAATAAGAAATTTCCAGTGACAGATTTTTCTTTTTATAATGTAATTTAAAAAAAAAAAATTCCCATTCTGGTGCACCGTTCTCTAAGACATCCAGCAAGTATTTGTCTAATCAGGACAAGCTAACTGGAACCAAAATAAAGGAATCATAAGTAGAAATGGTTCAAGTTTTTCCTGCTTTCATGTTACATCAACATGAACTTTAACACCTAAAATCAGTAATTCTTTTAACTTGGATACTCAGGCTTGTAGCTGCTCTTAGATACAAAGGTAATGAAATTGGGCTAGAGCTACAGCTCAAGGGTAGAGCACTGCCTAGCATGTGTAAGCATCTGTATTTGACTCCCAATGTGTCAAAAATAATGATTATTTAAAAATCAGTGCCAATCTGAAGTACATACATGAGTACATTCGGTATGATGACCACCTCTGCATGTAGGGAGCCTCTCAAAGACTTAAATATTCACATTTGAGTTTGTGTTGACTATTGTGCTGGCACCAAAAAGAAATACTGCAATTGTTAAAGGCTAGTGAAAAACGAGAAAAACATGTCAAGGTCACCTACACACCTGCACTGATTGAAGAGCAGAAGATGCTGCAGCTAGCTATGTGAACAATGATTCCAGGGCACCTCACAGAGCAAAAAGAGAACCCACCTAGGCAACACCATGATTTTCTTTATGCTGACTTCTTTTATTTTTTAGAAAAAGCTATACACCAGACAGTATTAGACTGTAGGACTGAACTTCAGCACAGTGGTATCATCCATCAAACTGAATTAATGGCATTCATTTACATGTTTTTAGCATTTTATTTTGATTTGTACTTAAATTGTACCTTGGATTCAGCTTTATAAATGTGGAACTCCACACATGAAGAATTTGTACCTGATTTTATTTTTAACATTTTTGAGGTGATGCAAGATTTTCAGTTATTTCCCTCATAAATACAATTTAACTGTGCTCAGTGAAGAATGTCATATGAAGTTTAAGGTCATCTTCACTGTAAGTTACAGGCTCTGCCTTTGAAAGACAGCCACCCTGTATAAGACTGATTGTTGTGCCTCTGTAACCTATCAACCACAAAAAAATATGCATTTTCCCTTTGGGGATGTTTTATTCATTTCACATTCTCCCAGTATTCACTAAATGCCATAGACCTATCTCTTAAGTTACATGAGGCATAGATTTCTATGAGATTAGTGTGTGGGACAACAGTATCAGTCTGGAGTAAAATTCTAGCTCTCTCACTTTCTCACAGTGTGGCCTTAAATTTAACCTCTCTAGTCCTCAGTTTCTTCAAGGAAATACAACAGTAACACTACTTATGCTTCATAGGGTTGTGGTGACAACTGAATAATTTAATATATGACAAGCATTTGGAAGACTGGCTGATATGTAATAAGCTAAAGCATTTGCTGCTGCAGATGCTATTGTTAAAGAGTCTGTCCTGCTGTCCAAGACACAAGAAAAAGGGATAAGAGAAACACTTCATGAGGATCTCTTATTTCCTAAGAGCACAGACTAAAATGTATTAAGGATTATGAAAAAAAAATCTTCTGGTCCATATTAATTTCCTACCTAGCTAAAATTTACACATAATAGTAATTTTTCAAGGTTTTCTACCTAGAAGCAAATGTTAATAAAACATAATACCTTCTACTATGTTTTTTTAAACAGTAAACACAACCCATAGATTTGTTAATTTCTTGGGACTAGAATTATCATTTATTTTTCTGAACCCATATTTAGAAGTCAAGAAAGGTACAGAGCTATGTATTTCTAGTGCTTCCATAATTCTTGTGTTTTTCTCAACCCCATTTTACATTTTTTAAAAGTTATTAAGGGAGGAAACTGAGTAGAAAAATCATAAACTTTAAAAAATGTGCTAAAATGAGGTGGCACCAAACTTGGGGAATATAATGAAGAGGAAGATTCCACGCTTCTCTCTAGGACCTGAAAGATACGGACTCTACCCAGAAAACAAAACCCACTTGCACTGGAGAAGCACATCTAATCTTAGAACAGAAAACTGAGATTGTGTCTGGTGAGTTCTTACAAAAGGACATTACATAATAAAATGTGCTAAATATATATCGTAAGTCAAATTTAGGTTAGAGATGCAAAACTCTAAACATTAAGGATTTACTGTCTGATTCTACACTTGGACATGTTTAAACTCAACACCTGGGCTTTAGAAGAGCATTCATCCCAAATTTTCAAATGTAAATGATGTGCAACTCATATTTGAATAATGCTGCCTCAATGCAAAGCCATAAAAACTGGAGGCAAATCTAGAGCTCTGTGATAGGGATGACCCTAGGCTTTACACAAGACTTCTCATATTAGGCAAAAAGTCCCTATATGGCAAAGTAAACAGTTCCAAAGTGTTTGCTCTTAGAATATTGCCCAAAAAGGCTGTTGTAGAATACCAAATGAAAACTGATCAAAATAAAAGGGAAGGTGTGGAATGCATCCTGATAAACAACCTAAACAATGTGTTTCAGTATGCAATTATCTTGTGGTCTTTCTTTACAAAGTTAATTTAGAGTTACCCACTTGAGAAAGAAAGGCAGGGAGGGAGAAAGGAAAGGAAACACGATAGAGATTCCTCAAAAAATTAAAAACAGAACTCCTTATAATTTTGTAAGCTCACTACTGGTGTTTATGCCACAGAGATGAAATCAGCACATTGACGAAATATCTGCACCGCCATAGTTATTGCAGCACCATTCACAGTGACCAAGAGACAGAAACAACCTAAGTGCCATCAGATGGCAAATGCATAAAGAAAATGGGTACACATTTCTGACGGAATATCATACTGTCAAAAAAAAAAAAAAGAATGGAAGCCTGTGATTTGCAACATTATGGATGAGACTTCACATCACTATAGCAGAATAAGATAGGCATAGAAAGATAAACACAGCATGACCGACCTACATATGGAATCTGAGAAAGCTGACCTTGTAGAAGAAGTTGAGGAGAACAGTGGTTACCAAGGCTGGGCAGAGTCATGGGGAGCTGGAAAAGTGTGGTAAATGGGTATTCAGTTCCAATTAGGTATGATTAAGCCGTCCGAGTGAGTGAGCAGGTGCGGCACCTGGCGACTGCAGATAACAATTATGTACTATGTGTTCCGCAAACCCAGAGAAGGGGATTTTGAATGTATTCACCGTAAAGAATCTACAGGTGTTTGAGGAGAAAGATATGCTCAATGCAATTTAAAAATCACACAACTTATAGAAATATCTCATTAATATGTATATTTTATATACACTAATATGCATGATTTATGTATTATTTTATGTAACATATATTAATATGTATGTTCTTATATTTTGTGCATTCACAAAGAAGTAAATTTAAAAAGCTTTTTAAAGTTGCAAATCCACTTGTTAATTATCTATATTTAACCATCCTCCAATGTATATGTACTTTAAGACATGCTGTGTACAATAAATAAGTTACCTATCAATTTTTTGGAAATTAAAAATTAATGAATAAAATAAAATTGGCCTCAATTCAAGTCGGGTAATTCTGTCTCCTCTCATTCATCTAGGTCCTCTGTCTGCATCCCCACTGCAGGGAAGGGGACATGGGCAGTGTCATTACTTCTTGCAGGGAAAATCAAAATAAGTACCCTAGATCTGTACCAAAACACAAGCCAATGGGCCCCAAAGGCCTATGCTTTCCCTGAGACGTGATCATTTGATTTTAGCAAATGCTCAAAGACAATTTTTATGTCTATAATGTAGCAGTGTCCTTTTTCTATTCAAAGACCATTTCTTTCTGCTGCCTTTGTACTGGTTCAATCAGTGTTTTCATTTTCTACTTTTCAAAAGTAAGTTTTTATAGAAAATAGTTTATAAAACTAAAAAAAAAATAGAGTTGAACAGTGAAAAAATTATCAATGAGCCTCTGGGAGATTTTAAAGCAATATAAAAAGACTTCATCTTTTTTCTTTTTTTTACTTTTTTTTAAACACAAGGTCTCACTATGTAGCCCCGGCTGTCTGTAAACTCACAATAATCCTCCTGCCTCAGCCTCCCAAGTGCTGGGATTATAGGTGTGTGCCACCATGCCCAGTCCAGGTTTCATTTCTTCTTGATGCTCAAAACCTATGATAAAATTTCTACTTAGGTCGACTAAAAATACCAAAATGCACAAGAATTCTGGTGACCGCACAAATGAGAGGTCATACTGGCTACTGATACATTAAAGAAGGTATTTACCTATTCAAATGAACTATATACACACTATATCTATATTTTTGAAGAAACACACCCATTTATATGACACAAACTGAGTCACTTTATCACTCAAGGTCCAAACAGGAAATGAACAGTCCCCTTATAAAAGAAATGTTTTGAAGGTGTAGGAATGAGAAACAGGAATAGGACAGCAACCTAGGCCCAGTGGCTGTAACTCCGTTCTCACTGCCAGGCCTGAAGCACCAAGAACCAGCCACAGACGCTGGTCAGGAGCAGCGCCCCGACACTGCAGCCAGAAGTGCAGAGGGAGGAACAGGACCTCCTGGAGAAGTGAGCGGGGCAATCAACGCACCCATCTCTCTCTCCCCACTCCCTCTGTGGGTCACACTGGAGACACAGGACCCTGTGTCCACACTGGCCAGCCTTCCCACAGAGTGCAGGGTGCTGGCAAGAAGAGGACAGCTCTGAGCCAGAAAAAGAAGGGCCAGGCCCCAGGCAATACGAAGTGCTACAGAGCAAATGAAGGATGCAGTTCTCCAGACCAGGAGGGTTCCTCTTCCTCACACACTCACTTCAACAACATCTTGGTGAATGAGAATGGGAGGAAATGAGCAAAATGAGCACTCGGATCTCTTGAATATAGATGCATTGTTTTATTCCTCAGCAAACTTACTTTTTCAGCTGATGTCCCAATCCAAATCGCTCTTTTGTGGAAATCTGAAAGACATCAACAGTGGGCACTGAAAAGAGAAAAAAAAAATCACTCAAACACTGACTTGAAACTCAGCCATCAGCAGGAAAAAGACTGTGAAGGACAGTGTGCATACTGCTATTTCCAGGCTGTATACACATAAAACATATGCAGAAATATACGAGTGGCCACTAAACATTACAGTAAATCTGTACATGTTGACACATAACACGTACAGTGAAGTGGGCATGGTGGCGCGCACATATGATCTCCACGCTCTGAGAGCCAGAGGCCAAAGGATCTCAAACTAAAGCGATTTAGCAACTTATCTAGAGCTTGTCTCACAATAAAAAATTTGCAAAAAGGCTGGGAATGCAGTTCAGTGGAAAGGCCCTGGGATCAATCCCTAAATATCACAAAAAACAAGTGCTATGATAAATAATAATCTTCAGAATAACCAAGAGGTTGCATAGCCACATTTCGGCTAGTATAGAAGCAAGGTGGACAGCAGGCTAAAGAAGGGCAGCACCTGGTCCTCAGGAGAAGACTGGACAGTGAGGCGGAAAGGAAGCATGGCTCCAGGCCCGCCCACAAGGGGCGCGGGGATTTTAAAGTCAATAAAAAATATGAACATCCTGAAAATCCAGTGGAGGTTTTTTTTTTTTTTTTTTTTAACGAAAAAGATGACAAAATGAGAATACAGTATCAAAGAAGAGGTAGGACACAATCTTTTCACAAGCAGAAAGAAAAAGTGGGGAGAGAAGACATCAGATACAGGAATCTGTCTCATTTCAAATAGGAGGAAAAATCTGACACACACAACCAGAACTAAAGGTTTGATTGTGTGCGGAAAAAAAGGAAAGGGAGAGTAACAGACACAAATCTTTATGCAGAACATAGTAATAACACTGCAACATAAAAACATAAAACTCAGAACTTAAAAGATGCATGAGTAAGAAATAAGGGTCAAAATGACAAAATTACATTAAAAAATGTAAATTACAAACATTGAGCCAGTTAATAGGAATAAAATCTAAATGACCCACACAACTTTTTAATATATCAAAAGAGCTCACAAAATACTACTTTAAAAAGTATTTCAAAGCTCAAATCATAAAATGTGTATTAACATAATGAACTCTAATTATATTTAAGGAAGTGACCTATTAATAATGAGGGCAACAGCATGGAGTGCTGCAATTTTTCTGTAAATTTAAAAATATTTTCAATTAATTTTTAATAATATGTTTAAAAATTAAAAGCTTCCTAAAACCCAGTAATAACTAGTCGGAAAATAAATTGGACAATAAAAATCTCATTACGCAAACAAGTGCTCAAGAGTAAACTCATCTAAAAATAAGCCAAATAAAAATTCTACAAACCACAGAATTGTGCTAACATAAAACTAGAAACTACAATAAATATTCTTTAATGGGAAAAATAAGTATTGCCACTTTAGATATGCCTCTTCTTCCAAGGTTTATTCACAAGTTTACCACAGATACAATCAAATTCATCACAGGGTTCATTTTGGGTGGCAAAGAAATGAGGAAGAACTTGACAATGTATTAGAAATACATTTTCACATTTTTGAAAAGGTGAAAGTTAATCAATTTTTTCTTATCTCTCATGTAATTTCAGTTGAGAAATGAAAGCTGCCCAAGATGTGAGGAAATTATTCTGTAGCTGATCACATGAATGTAAGCACAGTAGACACCAGTCATGAGACTATTTGCACAGAAAAACCTTCTAACATAATGTTGGTTGTTTATTATTATCAACTAAAACTGGCCTGCCCTTTACATCAAAGACTGGACTTAGATTAGCCATTCTGAAAAATACACTATCCTAAGAATTGAAACAAATGATATCATGTATCTGTTTAAAATATATTTCCCCATATATAATAAAAATAATCCTTATCTTTAATTTCAAAGTAGATACAAAGGTAACAGTTCTTCAATTCTTATCATTCCTGTTCACTCACGGATACACTGTCAGATTAGCGCAGGTCAAATATTATAATTTAAAATAAGTGGTGTTCACACGTTTCCCAACCACAGGAATAAATGTTTTTCTAAAAGAACTGTTATGTAGGTCAGTCTAAATCATGTATTAGTTACACACTTTTTTGCAAGTTCATTTTACTATAAATGCTGGTACCTGCAAAGACTTATTGCAAAACATTCTTAAATAAGTAGTTTCTCGCCTTCTCATTGGTCTGAAATAACTAAAATTAGAAACCAAGATAAAACTTAATTATTTCTTCTAGCATATAAATTACATTGCTCCTCTTTGGTAACATCGCTTCTAGTTCTCATATATTACACAATTATCATCCATTTTAAATCGTATTTTTCCCCTCAGTTTCCCAATAACAACAACAACAAAAGCCTTTTGGAGAATGTACTAAGATAGCAATGTGAATAAATACTGTTTAACAAGCCCCAATTTAAACAGCACATTATAAAAATGGGAGAAAAACAACTAATGAAACCAAAATCAAGGATAATGTTACCCCTCTGTAAGAAATTTCCAGAAAATTTTGCTACGAGTAGAACAGGTGAAGTAAGTCTTCAGAGGTCTCCAATAGCCAGTCCAACATTCCACAGTATGAAGGAAATGAACAAAAAAATCATCTCAAAATAAGGGGGCAAATAAGGAAAGTATGCTCCAGGGTAGTTTCCTGGGGGACCAGCAGTGCGGGGTTCAAACGGCAAGTCTGTTAGGGTTTCCTCCACCAGCTGATGGGAACCCCAATGGATCCCTGATCTTTGGCCAGGTCCTCTCACAAGCAGAACCTGACAAAAATTTTCCTAAGAACTGCTCACAGAAACCACAAAGGGACATGAGAAGCTTGGCACAATGATAGAGAAAGGGAAATAGCCCAATCCAAGGTACAAATTCTCTCAGGACCCAGCTTCCGCCCAACCCTGTAGTTATTACTAAGGCATAAAGTACGCCTCAGAGTGTGTCTAACTTGACACAAAATGGCTGAGCCACTCTACTCCCACACCAGAGGGAAGGGAGAAGGTGGAGACTTCCCCTGGGATCTGCTCTCCTCAAGGTAGAGAATGCTCCTGTGGTGAGAGGAATCCAGTGCATGTGTGAACTACTGGGCAGCCAGGGGTGCAAAGGTAGATAAAATTTAACATTTAGAATATGCATTCTGCTTAAAGCACAGTGCCCAGCTAATTAACATTCAACACAGTAGAGAAATAAAACTAACCCGGGCCATTTAAATATTGTGTGAGTGAACAGTGGAGTCGGACTATTATAGGTTCTGTTCGAATCACTTCCCAAGCCACAGCAATCTCCTCCTGCACAAAAATATGTAAAAGCTGAGTTAGTCATCTTTTAGAGTTCAAAACAAAACTTTAAAAATTCATGTTAAAGGAATGCATAAATTACAAAGGCCTACACAATATCTTGAAACCTTTTGTACTGTGAAAAGGCCAAAATACTCTTAATTTTTGTTTGTATGTATGAAAAGTAAAAGTAAAAATTTACAATGAGTTACAGCAATAAAAATGGTAGCTGGGCATGGAGGCACATGCCTATAAACCAGGACTTGAGAGGGTGAGGCAGAAGGATCACTTTATAGCCAATTTGGGCTATAAAGTGAGTTCAAGATCAGCCTGAACTATGTGGCAAGATCCAATCTCAACAAACAAACAAATGAACAAACAAAAAACACCCATAAATTTCAGAGTATAATAAAAGAATCAATATCAAAAATACCTTTGTATATAATCTCTCCTTCTTTAACTAGGGATAGCATTTCTGCATAAATCAGTTTAAAGTCAATGAGATAACACTATAAGACAACCAAAAATAACTGGACTTTAAATGTACCAGTTCTATTACAGAAATTGATACTTACATCAAGAAAGCTCACATCAATATGCAGATCAATATCTACATCATCAATGGCTCCATATTCCCTGAAAGCAAAGATTAACATTAGGGTTTATTTTTTCTGTTTTCCTTAAAATATGGCATGTGGTAGGTTATTTTAATTAAAACTTCAATCACCGGTTCTGATCGCTGATTTCCACAGATATCACAGAGCTGACAGTGCACATGAACTACTGGCTCAATATAGTTGAGCTGTCACTCGCTGTGACCTATTTATACCACAGAGATATCTTTGTGCATGTCAACATGCATACGTTAACTCCCAGAGTTGGCTTTTTCAGGGTTTTCAAATCAGTCAAGTCTCCCAATGTGACTAATCTGATTTTATCACACTCTTAAGGATGAAGAGCTGCTCCTAAGGGCAAGAAAGGGATTCTGGCATACTTGGGGGCAGAGGTGCAAACACGATAAAATGTCTGCGAGGTTCCTCCTGCTTAGTCGCTGGTGCTCGGAAACTGAAGCCGGTGCTCTGGAACCTAAACACCACTGTTGGTGCAGGTAGCTAGAAAAGTTTGGTATGTCAAAACTAAAGTAACTTAAAAAAATTAAACTATAACACGTTCCAAATGAAGATACTATGAAGACCAACTTTTGTACAGCTTGGGTTAATGAAAGGCCACAAAAATAATACTTTTAACATTCTCCATACACACACATCTGCATTTCTGATACCCCTATAAAATTCTAAAGTTATGAGGTCTGCATATAATGAGGGATGCAACTACAGAAATAATTGAAATGATAAAAATTAATGGCCAATATTTATTAAGCAATTATGGACCAGAAACCATCCTAAGAATCTTATCTACATATGCTTATTTAATATTCACAAACCATTACAGGAACTACTATTTCCACATAACCCGAGGCCTAGCATAATGAAGTAACTTAATCATTATTGTTCTGCAGCACATCTGGGATTTGAATACATACATCTATGCATGTATCGACTTGGCTCAAATTCAAGAAACTACCACTTTATATTAGAAACCAGGGTACACATTAGTGGATAATCTCCTTAGGTCCTCATTATGGCTCTGTGAAGTGGAAAATATTACTATATTTATTTTGCAGATAAGGAAACTGAGATTCAGAGAGGTGGAAAAGATGCCATATGGAAGGTACAAAGTCAATAGAGAAATCAGGCATTGAATCCATCCATATTTCACAGTATCTGGTACATAGCAAGGATTCAGTATAACTGTCTGTGTATTATAAACAGAAATAATATAAATGTAATACAGAATTATGACACATTTACAAGGACCAGAGTAGAAATTACATGTAATTTAATGAATAAAGAAATCTAGATCTTTTCTTATGTATCTATAATCAAAATAAGGCAGTATACATTAGATTACAACTTAAACTACATTTTCAATATATCAAAAACTGAGCATTTGTCTTGTAAAATCATACTTTTAAATTTTCTAATAGTAATACTTTTACAGTTACATTTAAAAAGAAAAAGATTAAAATAGCTTACATTTTAAAAACATCACAGCATCATAATGTATGTTCTTCATAAAAGATAAATTTAAAATTGAATAGGAAATCTTTCAGAAAATATAACAAGAACAATCTGTCTTAATTCGGGGTCCAGCAACCTTTCTGTGTAAATCTTAAAGGTTTTTGGGTTATACATGGTCTCTTGTCACACATGCTCTTTGTTTTTTTCTTTCCTTTTTATGCAGTCTTTTAATAATGCAAAACCAATTACGGATTATGGATTTTACAAAACAGGCCTACAGCCCGGTAACTGCAATTTATCAACCCTGCAGTAGGCAGATGAATCATAAATACAGTAGGCCGACTATTCATGGCTAGGCATGGAGAGGTAATCGGCGCAATGGCGAGGAGAGATGATAATATTCAAAGGGTGGGTGAAGGGGCCTTACCTAAACACCACTCTGTCTACAGGAGGTGATCCAGGGAGAGTAAAGACAAAGCTGTACAAATGTTTACCTGGTTCAATGTATGCAAAAGCAGGAATTAGAAACAATTCAACTAATATCCCACAACAAGAGACTATTTCACTATGGCATGTTCATGAAAATGTGCCCATTGAAAAGGCAGTTGATATAAAAATACTGCATCCTGGAAGGAGTGCTACTGACATACTCCTTTCTAAACAAGCAGATTAGAAAGAAAGAAAGAAAGAAAGAAAGAAAGAAAGAAAGAAAGAAAGAAAGAGAGAGAGAGAGAGAGAGAGAGAGAGAGAGAGAGAGAGAGAGGGAGGGAGGGAGGGAGGGAGGGAGGGAGGGAGGGAGGAAGGAAGAAAGGAAGAAAGGAAGGAAGAAAGAAAGAGAAAGAGAGAGAGAGAGAGAGAGAGAGAAAGAAAGAAAGAAAGAAAGAAAGAAAGAAAGAAAGAAAGACTTAAAAACTAGATATAAGAGTCAAAAAGAGTTTTCATATGGTAACTATACATTGCATTCAAAATTTGTTTTATAAAAAGTGCGTTTCTGCTCCAGGCAGGCATGGTAGTGTACGCCTGTAATCCCAGCACTTGGGGAGGCCAAAGAAGCAGGGTTGTCATAGGTTCAAGGCCAGCCTGAACTACACAGTGAGACCCTGTCCCAAAAAACAAAAATAAACAAACAGAAAAGTGTATTTTCTAAAAACATAGATTGAACTTCTAGTTAAAAAGGTAATACAGAATCATCGTAGCAAGTGTGAAAAGCAGATAATTACATTTAAAAATTTTCTAATACTACAATCAATGATAATTATGTTTTGCTGTCATTTTCATATATGACATCTAAACGTTTCTGTCCTTCTAATATAGTCAATGTTTTTCTATATTGTAGAATGTCTTTCAAAACTGTAACTTTTGATGGTTGTATGTATATTAAACACAGCTAGCTGCATAATAAAATGTTTGCTGCTTTATATTTCGTTATATCGAACAGTCCTCTGGATAAAAACCTATGTGCACCTATATTCTCATAGAATAATTTCTAGAATTCCTGGTTCAAGTGAATAATATGACTTAATTTAAGATTCTTGGTATATATTGTTTAGTTAATTGTCTTAAAAGGTTAAACAATTTACAGCCATCCCAGCAGAATTACCACAGTGGCCATTCCCCCATATCCTTATCGGAACTGAATTGTTTTCTTTTTCACATCTTTCCCAACCTCAGTGGGGAGAATTACTTTTATTTGAATTGATTTACACTGACAAGATATTGGTCATGGTTAGAAGCAGACAAAAGGAAATCAGATTTTAAAAAAAAATAGTAACAACACTTATCCACAATTATTCTTTTTATATACAGTTTTCCAAAGCACTTCAACAGAATTTACTGTAAAGTTATTACTAGAATGTGACATCTCTGGTCTTTAAAAGACAAATTTTAAAGTACTCTAGGTATAATTTCTTGAACAATTTTTTGGTTAGAAATGAGTTTCTTCCAAACTTCAAGCACAAACTATTTCAAAAGGGTGGTGGGTTCAGTTGCAAGTGCCTTTCTTCACCAGTGCAGAGGATGAACACAAGATTAAAAGGAGGTGAACGCCCAAAAGGTTTGCAATTAACTGGATTCTGCAGGTGTAGATCCATAAATAGCTACTTGCTTTGTTTTTATGCCACAGTTCAAAGAACTCATAAATGACACTGTGCCTATGCAAACCCACTTCCGTTATGAAGCCCTTCTCACATAATGCTAGTAATTTCAAGCTTCCCACTGCAAGATCACAAAGCATGATTATTACAGTTTCTTCAGATGCAGCAATCCAGTCCATCATCAGGATCATTCCTCTATCTGAATAATTTCCAGTGGCACAGGATCTCATACAGAGCAAATGCAAAACCAAGTCTAGTAGTTGATAAATGAATGCTGCTTGAATTGTGATTGTCTTCAATGTAGTATTAGGTTTATAGTAACCCAAAATAATTTCATGTATTGCCTACATTTATACCCTATGAAAAGACCATATGTAACTGAGGTTAAGAATTTCTTTTAAGATGAGGGAAATAATCCAAAAATTATGAGATGCAGTTCTTTTGCTCTGCAGTGGAGGATCTGGAAAGAAATTCTGCATAAAAGAATTCCTAACAACTAGTGAGACTTTCAGTTTCAGGCGAGCTAACCTAGAAGTCTACATAACTTTAAATCTAGCCATTTTATTTTGGATATTTGCATCTTCCCTAGATTAGTTAGGAACTTATGTATGGAATATTTGTGTTGAAATATTTTCTTTTTTCTATTTGTAGTCTCAAATACTTTCTTTTGAATATTTTCTTTTGAGGATTCTGTCAGGATTCTTGACAATTCACTCTCCTGTTTTTAATGGAACCAATCAAGAACATCCTCACTGAGACATCTACATGTGTACTCAGGCCATATAAAATATTAGACTGTGTTGTCTTCCTTTCTCTGTAATACTTCAGGTTATTTCCTCTACTGTTGGAATGTGCTGTAGCACAACCTGCTCAAAATGAGTTGTGATCATGCAAGTTATAAAAAACATACTTTAGATATCTATTCCTAAATAATAAAACATCTGGAAAATAACATACATGTACAAACACACACAGAAACATAGACACACAGACACACTTCACTACAGACCTCTTTGGCTATGTCATTATTTCTGCTTTCAACAATTAGATGATTAGACTTTGAAAAGATATTTTGTGAATAAACACACACCTTTCTGCAACATCTGAAACTCGACAGCTTGCCCCGGTCTATCTCTGCATGCCTACTCAATGTGTGATTTTGCCCAGTGAGGGAGAAATGTTTGTGAATGGTCCAAGAAACATGCAAACTCAGTAGTCAGGAGGAAATTTTGGCAAGGCCAAAGCATTTACAAGACTGTATCCAAGGTAGTTATAAATTTTTCAAAAAAAAAAAAAAACAAGACTGAGAAAATTTTAAAAATTAGATCCAGATAACAAGGAATTGGATCTTTTGCAAGATAAAATAATAGGTATCTGAATAAACAAATAGGTGAATAAATACTGAATAAATAGGTGTCATAACTGCAATCAGCTTACACTGCCCTGGTTTTGCCTGAAGCAACTCCAGGGTTGGGAGCAAAGAAGAGCATCCAGGCTCTGATCGTCAGAAGCCCACATCTAGTTCTGCTTCTTTGTCTTTGGAAAAACCTCTCCCTTGGGTGTCTTTACCCTACGCACCTCCTGTCACTGCTTTCCTGATTTTCAGTGTCAGATTGTTTTTCTCCTCAGCTCAGAGGCAGAGGGTGGAGAATCAATATGCTGGGAAGAATATTATAAACTCCCAAACCAAAATCTTTTGATGAATGACATATTATGATACTGGCTATTATGCTGTGGTGACAAACAGCCTCAAAATTTCAGTGGTTTAACACATACACAAAAAAAAGTATTTATATCTCACTCACAAAACATGAAATTGGAGGGTGAGAGGAGATCAATGTCATCATTAAGGAGTCAAGGATAAACAGTAATATTCGCTCTAGCACTTATATGTACAATTCACTGACCAAAACTAGTTACATGTCTTTACCTAGTATTAAAAGGGATCTGGGATACCACCCTACCATATTCCCAGGGCAAGAGAATCTGAAGGTTTGTAAATAGTACTATTGGCTACTACAAATACAAACTCAGAAATGCAGAGGAATTAAAGTGGTCTGTCCTGATCTATGTGTTCTTTTTCTTGCTTTTGTTTGTCCTTCCTTTTAGAGATACATTTGGTTCCTTTGGTGGGCCTAAGTATGGCATTACAGGTTCCTCCAATGGCCAATAAACCCTCACAGTTCTCTTGGTCTCTAAGCACCAATTCAAAAAGGCCTCATCACAACCGTCCATCCATCTAAAAAGTAATCAAAATGTGGAAGAGTCATAATCTTGGGAGCTTCCAGCCTACACTAGGCATTAATCACAACAAAAATGTTAGATTACTCATACAACTCCAATTCTGAAATGAAAGACAGCATGATCATAAAGCAAAGGTATCTGATATGGTTGGAAGTATTACATTTTGCAAGAAAATTTACAGAATTATTTCTTGCCTAATGAACTGAGAATTCTCTGGCCGATAAGTCCTTACTTTTTAAAAAATATCAATCTAAAACTATTTTCAAGTGATATTAATCAAAATTATTTTATAAACATATGATTATAGGGGTATATCTGCAATGAAAAACAAACACTAATGTAATGCACTTCTGTTTTCTGAACCATATTCAGATTGATCATCGGATTTCTGTTCTGCAGAACTAATTCACTTCCTATAGAAGAGAGTACAGTGTGGAGCAAAATAAAATCAGATATGGAAGATTAAATGTTGAATGTTTTCTCTTAAATGAGAAATCCGAAGTATAAATAATTTCAAGAGCAAACTAAAAGGTAGACAGGAAACGAGGAGGTAAACCTTTTACAGATGGGAAGGGGATCTAAGGATGGATGGAGGGAGTGAAGAGGAAGGGAAGGAGAAGTAAAAAGGACTAAGATGGTACACGTACATATACCAACTCCCCAATACATGTATTCATTATGTATAGCAAACATGTACTTAAAAAAAAATGTTAAAGACAACTGCAAATCAAAATTGTCATCAATGTTTTTCTCAATCTAGGCAATTAGTTATTCCCATCTCTTTAAAAAAAAAAAAAGCTTAGATGTAGTTAGCTGCTTTTCTCATTAGATGATGCTTTACAAAAAATGATACCAAATAGTCCATTGTGCAGAGTGAGTTACTTTTGCTCTTCAAAGTCCATTAAGTTCTTCTAAGCCTCAATTAAGTAAAAGAACAGCTAATTAGAACAGCCTGTTTTCAACAGACTTTCAATAGAACTTTGCAAGGAAGATGATTCCAAGACCTATGCCTAACTCCCCCATTTTCCCATGTGCCCAACTCTCAGTATTTGAGACTATAAAGTAAATTCATTTTTTATTTCAGTAGATCAAGCTACTATTACTGTGATTCACTTTTATACCACAAGAACTGGTTTTTTTGTTTGTTTGTTTTTGGAATCATCCTCTGTAATTAGAGAAAATCTACAGCAAATATGGCTTGTGTCCATTCCAAATTGTATCAAAACTGTTATAAGTAAAATAGGCAAGGAAAAATTCCAAACCACTTATGATTTTAGGTTTTTCATTTAACTAATATTCCAGACATTTATCAAGTTTAATGCTAGTAATTACCAATAATACTATTTATATTAGAAATGCTAATACCAACCACCATGTTACTTAATTGCTTGGTAAGGAAACAATTTCATATAAACATGACAAGACAAATGGAGCCTAGATAACATGGAAATATGTCTCACAAGAAAATCTTTAAGCTTAAAAGCAATCTACATGTACTGTTTATCATGATGCACTAAGCATCTTAAAAAATATGTATTTTGAACAAAAAAACTTAAATTTTGTTTCACTATGAGTTTAATTACATTGGAAAGCCTCTTATTTTAGTAGGATGGTAAAGTACTGTTTTAAAGATTTAAGTTTAAAATCAAGGTTCAATTACTGTAAAGATTAGTCATTCTTTGGACTACTTATTGATAGCTCTTACTGCCTTCTTCGTGTATTCATTAAATAACCCCTACTGAATAGCCATATAACCTAATCTGGATCTCTAAAAAATACAAATGTGAAACTTTAACAGCTAATTTGCAACAACTTCAAAGTCTACAACTGACTTAAGGAGAAAGCCCCCACCACCACCACAAAACTCCTCCTCTGCCCCTGTAGCTGGAACTCCTTGTTCTGGTACAGATAAGATTGGCAACTCTGTCCAGTACACAGAGTGTATGTCATCTTGTTCCTGCAGGATTCATCAGGATCTTTCTTCTTTCAAGGCTACGTTATTAATTGCTCTGTCTTGATTCTGTACCCTCTCTTGCTCTACACCCTCCATTTTCTAAAGACCAACCCCTCAGCTGAATGTATAAAACTAGAGCCTTTCCTTTGTTCTAATGCCCAGTACTTTGGACACGAGTTCAGCTGGATCAATATGCATGTAAAATCCTGGAAATAAATCCTCCTTTTTCCAGGTTGGTCTCTCTGTTCTCTTGGATTCTGCAACAACTCAACAGAAGTCGAGAGAAGATCTGGGTACACAAGCCCAACTTACTTAGGCTGTGGTTGGTAGTGTGTTCTGCTTTTGCAATTAAAATGAACTTGGCAGTTATAAATTACAGCCATGCTGTACTTCCCAACTAAAACTATTTGTTCACCCTCTCAAAATATGGTAATGCCCACTCAAGAGAATAATGTGATCAGTTCTTTTCAGAGACACTGCCACAGAAAACAATCAAGAAACCACCATGAATCCTGTATTTCATGTATTCCCCACACTGTGCTAAGTATCAGAAGAGAATGATTTTTAAAAAAGCAAATTCAGACAAAATAAAGAAAAAAGCCTCAACATGACCAAAATTCAGACTAGAGAGAGACAAGTAAACCAACAGTGAAAGACACAAAAAGACAAGAGACCAAATGTATTGGGAGTCCAGAAGCCAAAGTAACATTAGAGATTCCAAGAAGGCTGGGGAGAAACTGACTTTGGGGCTAGGGCTTGAAAAGATTTGGAGAAAAATAGTCTTTGACAAGAAAACTACATGTGCAAATGCCTGGCATTATGAGGGAATCCCACACACCTGGGTATCTGGTGAAAATGGGGCTAGAACGGAGGTCAGGTCCAGAGAGGGATCTGGAGCTCTGCACTACTAGCATAGAGAAGGAAGCCAAAACGACCAGACATCATTCCTGTGTACTAACTGAATAACAAAAAAGCCTTTGTCTTATACTAAAGAGATAAAAGAAAGGCAAATAAGAATCCTAAGGTCTTCTGAATGATTAAGTATAAATAAATTTTATCACTAAATATTAGGTAATGACAGGATAAAATGCATTATCATTGAAACACTGCACAAATCTATGTCTTTTTGTTCAGGGACCAGATGGCAATGTGATATGGATGCCTTCGGTTTTACATTATTTACCTTATTGTTCACAGGGCTGTGGCCTGGATTTATAATAACAGCATGGGACCAGCTGGCCAAATTTACTATAGTAATTAATTATTAGACTTCTGAGAACTAGCATTTCTCCAAACTACCCAAAGGAGCAAATGTCTGTGATATAATCAATGAACTGTAAGCCACATTTACAAAAAATTACAAAAATGCCATTTTGTGTAAAAACACACATAACAATCTATCAAACACTTTCACATATAACTGACTATCAAAAATTGCTTCAGTTTAATTTGGGGCTAGGGATGTAGCCCAGTCGTAGAGTGCTTCCCTAGCAAGCACAGGCCCTGAATTCAATCCCCAGAACCACTCCCTCCAAATTTTTTAATTAGTAAATTTATTTATTTATATTCACTGAAGATATTTCTTTACCTGAGAGAAACTGCGTTTGGCCCATAAATCTCTCTCACCGCGGATAAATCGGCTTCCAGCTGAGGGTGCTTGTGCAGTTCCCCATCATAGTTGACCTGGAAGGTGATTCACAAGTGACTTGTGGGAGGACACCATCAATGTAACCAAAACACAGCAGTCAGCTGGACATGTGGCCCTGGACATTCTGCCAGGAATACGCTGAGCTTCATTTAAAAACCAAGGTAACTCAGTAGTACTTCCTTGGGCTCACAAATGGCTGGTATAATTCATTGGTTTTAAAAGTTAAAATTAGACAATTTTAACCATGAGAAAATGCAAGCATTAAAAGAAGTGAATCGTCAGGCAGATATTCTTACATTCTCTCTGCAAGAAATAGTTCCATACACAAAGCAAAACAGAAAACATGAAACAAATACTCTGCATTGTATTGAGCATTATATTGATTTTACTAATGAAATTCATTAGTAAAATCTCCCCAATACTAGAAAGTTGCTCCTTGTAGAAAAGAAACCTAACTTTAGTATGTCTGTATCTCAACTATCCTACTCATGCGTAACTGACAAATTACTGGTGTTTTACTCTGGATAAGTAAAGTTACTTGCATTCTTTTATATAATAATTTTAGCCTTAATGACCCTTTTTATCATAGCTCCCTTTTATTGCCCAAGTTATAAAAACATTTGATTGAGGGGATTCTATTTAAAAAATATATATCTATACTATCAATCAAAATTTTAACATTACTATGAAAAAAACCTGAAAAACTACTCTATCTATGTGGTTGTCATATTTAATATATATTTAAACTTTGATACTTCTTTATAACAATTTTCACAACAATGAATACAATGACAGTGAATCTAAATAAAATAATGAGGATGCTCAATAATTAGGGCCCATTAAGTTTTATAATAACTATCTTCCACTTAAAACAATCTGCACTGTTCTCAAAAATGTCATCATGTCAAAGTACTGAATGTGACATGCCAAAATCCAAAGCACAAAAAATGTTATCTACAAAATCTCACTAATGACTGAAGACAATTTCAAGGTAAATAACTACAGTAAAAAGATTTCTAAAAGTAATCTTAATGTCTGAGGATGCGTTAAAAAGTTATACAGATTTTCTAGTTAATTACCGAGCACTCATCTACTCCTCTGTCTCGTAACGCTCAGGCACAGATCTCCATTAAGACAAATGTGGCTTTTTTAACTAAGTTTGAGACTGGGAATTTGGAAGACAAGTCTACTTACCTGTCCTCCATAATAGAATTCTTCTGAATCATTATCCCCTTCTGAATCTTCTTCCACTGTACTATTTTGTCTTGACTCCTAAATTAATAGAACAAAAAGACAATCTTAACTGTCAAGCTAGTTCATTTTGTTTTGCAAATAAAGTAGCAAGCAACAAAGTTTTGCAGCTACTACACAGATTTTATGAATAAAATGTCCTTGGTGAAGTATAACCCCAAAACAAGATAGTAAGTGACAGTTTTATGGATTCATACAGCTCATTTCATTATTCAAATAAATTTATTTTTCAAAGTTTTTGTTCACTGAAATTAGTAGTTGCAATTTAATATTTGATGTATATTAAAAACAATGCAAAATCAATTATATTTTCAGCTTTACTCTGATAAAACATTTGGCAAGCTCATACCAATTCAATTTTTATTAAAAAGTTCTTCTGCATTATTTATCCAAGACTGTTTAATTTCATTGCCAACTCTAAACAATGGTCTAAAAGAAAAGAAACTTTGAATGCAATAACATAAAAGTCAAATTATGAAAATACAGATCATACTATGAAGAGAACTTCCAGTATATGGAAATCATTTGCTTTGGAATTTAAAATTTAGAAGCATATTTAATTTAATAAACTTTACCTTGAAGTTTGAGTTTTTAATTAACTGAATCACATCTATTGTGTGTCCAAAGCACAAATAATGAAAATTCATGGTGGTATTCCTGGCATTGGCCTTATAAACAGTAAGAAGAAAAAAGTAGCTTTGTTTGGATGAAGGATTTGCTCTTCAATGTTTTGTCACCATTCCTAAATACTAAGCTCTTGAGGAAAACAAAACAGCCAAGAATAGGGACTCTGGACTTTATGGGGTTTTTTAGTTGTTTGTTTCTTTTTTGTTTTCGATCAGTAACAGTTCTGTCCACCCAGTGATTCTCACTGTGAGTAAAACGGGCAAGCTAGTAGCAGGGAGGGAGGAATAGAACAAGCCCACATCTTTCAGGGAGAGAGCGGCAGACCCATTGCAAATAAATGTGTTTAATATCCTAGTATTTATTCATGAATTCAAAATGAATTTTTCAAAAGCAAAAAGATGAATTTTTTTCAAGCAAAGATACCCACTCTCTGTATACTTTGACTAGAGATCATGTTTTACAAACAAAATGCTGAGGGTCCCCTCAAAATTATGTATAGCCAGTATAGTTATTAGTAATAAGGTACATAAGTATTCCACCAGTCACTCTAAAGCATATAGAATATGTTTTGCGTGCATCTTATTTAGATTTAAACCAAATGTTTGTTTCTATTATTTTAAAGGAAATTTCCTTCTTAAAATTAAATTTAGGTCATTCTCCTTAGCACTCAGAGCTCTAGTCATGAACTTATGTTTCATTCACCATACAAAACTAATCTGAATAACAGTAAGATATTAACTACAAACACTTAGTAAATTTAAAATATACCTATGCTGTTTTCAAAAAGTAAGAAATATAACTTACATACCTCCCCATTTTCTTTTTGCAATTTGGATTTTATGGATAAGCAACAGTTGATGTCATTTGTTTTCCTTAATTCTGAAAAATATAAGTTGGAAAAATTTTTAGTTTTTACTAAGTTATTCACCAAATGTTATTGAGTTTCCATATTTAAAAAAAAACTTAGGTCATTCCTTCTATTTTGGAAAAAGAGTTTAAGGGAAGTTTTCAAATTTTATCATTGGCGGAAAAAAAAACACAATATGCACACTATTTTCACTGTGCATAAAAATGATGATCCAACTAGAGTACTAGTACACAAATTTCTTCAATTTTCATTATATAGTTCATGATATCTTCATTGCATGGATTTATGTAATGTTAAGAGTGTCACCATAGGAGGCAAACTTTTTATAAGAGCAACAGTCAACAAATTACACTTAAGCAAAGTTTTTAAAAAGTACTGTAAACTTACTTATTTCAAAAATTGTTTTTAAAAATTTTTGAGTTAAATGGAGAACCAGACTTAGAGGTGCTGAAGGTAGATATTTGTAGTATAAACTAAAAAACAGAAACAAAAAAACATCCAAAGCTACCTACAAGTAAGAAATATTAACTTAAGAAAATATTGTGTTACTATTACCTGTTGCTATTCTATGAAAAATGACTGGAATTGGCTCCGTTGTAACTAGTACATCTTCATCATTTTCTGAACTTGACACATATGTGTTGTCTGTAATGAAATATAGATAATTAAAGGCATAGTTACCTGAAAAAGTACCAACTTCCCAAAAAGTAATAAAGTCATATCCACATTACTTTAGTTCCAATTCTCATAAAGTACATAAAGGACACATTGACCTTAAACTCAGAAGTAAATTGCGCTTTTATATGTGGATTAAACACATACTGCCTCTTAAAAGATATCTGTGTCTTTGAGAAACATGAACTTTAGACAGAACCCAATCATCTCATTTCTAATATGCCATACACTCATGGATCCTTCAAACGCCAACTAGTTGCTTTGAGTCTCTGAACAGAGTGCTGTTCAATGTCAGTAACTACTACAAAAAGCAGATCTAGTGACTGGAGGGAGAAAAGTAAGAATACTTAGTATGATAAAAAAACAAGACTTGCAGTCAGGTCATTCAAAAATGTGAACTGAATATTTTGTTGACATCATTCCCTCTATACTGTTCCACTATCTGTTTCTAAGTGATGTAAGGTCACACAATTATTATTCTTGCATAAATTATGTGTACTATGTAAGCTGAGTATGAAGCATTAAATCATCAATACTTTTATAAGTTTATCATTTTCCTCATAAAGATCTATCAGTATATGGTTATCTAGTATAATATCCAGGTTCTTATTACCTTTTTGCCATTAATGATTGCAGTGCATCTCTAAGACAGCTATTTAATGAAGAGTTCACTAACAATAACAACCCTAAATGCCCCCATTTGTGACTTACTAAATAGTATAAATAAAACACCAAAAAATAATAAAGGATAGGTGTAGTGGTACATGCCTACAATCCCAGCACTTGGGAGGCCGAGTCAAGAAGATCACTGTGAGATTGAGGCCAGCCTGGGCTACAAAGTGAGTTCAAGGTCAGCCTGAAGTACATAGTGAAACTGTCTCAAAAAGACAAAAAGCAAACAATGAAAACATGAATCAATTTCTACTAAGTAGTGAGATGACTGAATGAATGTGTGTCAGATCTTTCGGAACCATATTTTCACAATATTGTGTCAGTACAGAGTGAACATGATTTTTAATTGATAGATATCTAAGTCATTACTTTGCCTCTAAAAAAAAACCTATTTTTATCCTTGGAGAGTAAGTGAATGGTAGTGATAGGTATGCACAGTTTATCTGCAAGACTCTCAATAGACATTAGGTTTTAATAGTTATCTGAGACAGTGAGAAGGAGTAGGTGTCAATTATATATGAGACAAATCAAGTTTGCCACACTGTTCTGAGAAGTGTTAATCACACACTCTGCTTTATTTCAGCTTTCAAATACTATTAAAGCAGTTATGAAATTTTCACGTTTATCAAGTGGGGTAACAGGATTAAGGAATAGATTTAATAAGAATGTATTGTACTTATTATTTCAGTATATTGGTAAGGAGGCTGACAACTTATCCAGAGACTCCTCTGCCAGCAACCTCAGTGCTTTCAGCAAAAGCCTCTCCACAAGAGGTTCCTGGTTCAAAAGCATTTGCTACTACGCATAAAAGAGTCCATGAAGCAAATGTTAGGAAAGGATGATTAAGAAGTACATTAAGGCAATGGGAGGAAAAACTGAAGAGTGACTACAAGGGAAGATCTGCAGGAGTCCATAAAGCGGGCAGCTGTATGTGAACTCATGGAGATTTTGTTTAAAAAATCTTGAGGCAAGCAAAGCAAGACAATATGCTTAAGACAATGGAATAACATAGTGAGTAGTTCAACCTAAAGGATTTTTCTATCAAAGTGTCTTACGTGAAATAATAAACAAACTACTTTCCAATTCATTACAAAAGAAAACACCACTTTCACTACAAAATCCAGAAAGTTTAAACCACAAGGCAGAGAAATTACAGAACTCAGGAGGATATAATTTGGTGAATACATATTGAACAATCCTAAAGATCAGAACTGTACCTTCAAATGTATTTTCTAAAACACACTGGTGGTGCAAGGCTGTTCTCCTAGCACTCTGGCAGGCTTAAAGCAAAAGGACGAGAAATTCAAAGCCAGCCTGGCTAACTTACTGAGATTCTGCCTAAAAATAAAAATAAAATTTAAAAGGATTGGGATGTACTGGTCCTGGGTTCAGTCTGAGATCTTCACCAGCTTGTATTTTGATTAGTTTTTAGGCATTATAGTTTTGTTTGTGGTTTAATGGATGCCAAATCAAAAGATCCTCAGGTCTCATGAACATTATCTATTAAATTCCCATTGTGATGTAAGAAGCCATACTGGATCACAGAGGGATATACAGTCATGATCACAACAGTGGCCAAGCAAAGCACACATCCATTCTAGATGTCATTTCAATTTCTTTTCATTCAAGAAGGACAGTGAATAATTTTTCTTTTTTGCTCAAAATTTGAACATAGTGATTTTTAAGAATAACACATTACAATATAACTAAAACTGAAAAGCAGAACCCAGTCACAATCATGCAAGAAAAATAAAGACAGTTGCCCTAGAACCATTCCAAAAATGACATCAGCTTCAGACAGATTCTGTCAAATGATCAAAGTACAGTTTAGTTCCTTCAGCAGCAGGAAGCCTAAAATGCCAATGTATACAGCGAAGCACAAATAAGTTTTATAGGTCTACGTTAAAGTACCTATTATAATTTGCACTTCATTGTTTAAAGAGGAAAATATACATGATAACTCAATAGATGCCAAATAGGAATTTGATAAAATTTAACATTAGTAATGTTTTGTAAAGGTATGTGAAAAAAGAGTAATTCTTTTTTTTCTGAAAGCAACTGAATGCTAAAAGCAAAGTATGCTAATTTTGAGAAAAGGAACAAAGCCAGAAACCTTCATATTTATTATAAAAATTATTCCAGCCATTATAGGTAGTGTCAGGAGACAACAGAAGTATGCATATTGGAAAAAAAGAGTAAACATTTATGTATAAAGTTGTCTGTCTGAAAGGTCAAAGCCTGGTAACTATTCTTAGCACAAATAAATGTGGACTAAAATTTAGAAATGGACAAAGATTATCACATTTATGTTCACTCCGAAAAAAGCCTACATAAAAGCACTAATACTCTTCCTTCTACAGAAGCAACAGAATCTAGAACTGAATTGAAGGGCTTGTGGAGCCATCCAACAACATGTTCTTGGGAAACGTGACTGCCTGTATTTTCCTATCACAGAAGCTGGCAAATAGAATGAAATGAATTACGCATGTGGAAATACATGGAAAACTGGGCTCTCTGCAGGGCATTTTGGTGCAGCAGATGCAGCAACCAATTCAAAGCTGTGCCTCAGAATTTCAGCCTAGATGCTCTACTCTCCCATCTTATGTTTTTGGAAATGAAATTGTATTGGAAGCTCACTAGGTACTTGCTTAAAGGAGGGAATTCAGTACACACACACACACACACACACACACACACACACACACACGATAACCAATGCTTTATCTTAAAATTCAGTTTTTAAAAAATTCCCAAGTGAGACTCTGAAGTGAGAAAAATCTTGAATAATATCTCTTGGCCACAAGAGGGAGCTAAACATGATGGCCACTTAGTTTCCCAGAGGCATCAACTCCCACATATGAGTGCTATAGAACATGCTCTGTGGGGTCTTCAATTTGGGCTTTGATGAGTGGCATTGCCTCTAACATCTCCTCTTGAGGTCTGAACCTCTGCTGACATCTCTAACAAGATGCCTTGATGAGATACATAATAAATATACCATTTATAAAAAATAATGGAGCTTTCATCTCCAAGCAACATTAGCAAATATTCAGCATCAAAAATATACTTTCCAAGAACATGAGGGACATTATCACCTTCAAAACAACATTTTTCCATAGATATATTTCTTGTCTTGGTTCTTCCATAGAAACCTGCCTAGAATACTTCTTTATAATACTGTTAAGAATAAGCATATACTTAATGGAAAGCAATTCCCATCACATCACTATAAAATAGTATTACAGAAATACATGGAGTGCATAGCAGAATAATAAGGAAGTTTACGGTTTGTAAAATTATTTTAAAGTGTAAAATGATTAAATGTTTAGTGCAAAATGCCTGCATCAAATTATGAATTGATTAGTTTTTAAAATAAACTCAAATATATGTGTATATATACTTACATACACAGAGAAATGACAGAGTAAATTAATTAAACTGTATTCCTTTTATGCAAGGCCAAATGATGTTTAAAAATTATGGATCCAGTTCAGAAATTTGTTTAATTATAGTGATGAAAGACAAGATAGAGGTCAAAGCTATCATCTGAACAACTCCTCATTGGAAAATACTCCAATTCTAAACTGCATCTTACAGTAAGACATGTACCTTGCAAGCAGTTGACAGAGTTCTTCTATATCTACAGTTGACAGATTTCTTCTGCCAATGCTTTTTACAGTTCAATACATTTCTATATATTGTACACGACCAAAAGGAAAACATTCAAGAGTAGTAATACAAATACTTATAATAAAAAAATTGAAAAAGCATACCTGGATAATCTTCGGATACATGTACTGAGTAGGACACACTGTTAAAAAAGAAAAAAAAAGGCTTAAGTTACTGTAATGGATGTCACACTTTTACAAAAAAAAAAATCCCACAATACTCATTCACTTACACAGATGTAACTATAAATGAGTAACACCCAAAACAGATTAATAATTTGACATGGGAAACTTTAATATTCACTTTCAGTGAGTCTAAATGGATCTTTCTAGAATAACTGTGAAATCTCAAAAGATACATTTTCAATAGAACTTTTCATTTCAGCAATGATTAAAATGTCTTCTTCTGATCATTTATATAATCAGATTTACTCCCATTTAATACATTACTCAAAAAAGGCTTTTATTTTTTGCATTTAACGCTGGCCTTGAACTCAGTGTAGAGCCCAGGCTGGCTTCGAAATCATAGCAATCCTCCTGTCTCACCCTCTCGAGTGCTGGGATTGCAGGCATGTGCCACCATGTCTGGCTTACTCAGGTTAAACACTCGACCAGGCACGGTGGTACACACCTACAACCCAGCACTTAGGAGGCTGAGGCAAAAGGATTGTCATAAGTTTGAGGCCATCCTCAGCTACACAGCGACTTCAAAGCCAGCCTGGACTACACTGCAAGACACTGACTCAAAAAAACAAAAGCAAGCAAGCAGCAAAAAGGTTAAACATTCATTTTTAGTATTTAATACTGCTTCCCCACAATAAGGTATCCCTTTAAAAACTGTCCTTAATCATATGAGTACAAAATGACCCAAGTGCAACAGATATGCGTCATCAATCTTTCATCACAAATAAACTACTATCAATTCTCAAAAGGACTGACTTGTCTTAAGAATGATTTTTGTTTTGTTTTGTTTTTGGTACCGGGGATCGAACTCATGACCATGCTCTTGCAAAGCAGGCGCTTATGCCACTGAGCTAAATCCCCAGCTTAAGAATGATTTTTAAATGGCATTTCAACAATTCTAACAGTCCTTTCTCAGTAACTCCACTGTTCTTATAAACTCATATGACATGCAGGAGTTTTTCACACTTGTCTACTATTAGCTAGGTTGCCATCTCTTGAAGTCAGGGTCTACGTCTATGTCTTTTGTAGCAGAGTTGCCTATTTTACAGCAGGACCTCCAGCACATACTCAATAGTTATATGAACACATCAGTGGAGCAGCTACCAGCCACAGAAAAATCAAAAAACAATTTGAGTTCAGCAAAATTATCTGCCTGTTAAGACACAACAATCGATTCTTCTTTGAAGGAACAGACAGTAGTCTGTATTAAGTATCTTTCAAAAGGGAATCCAACACAATTCAAAAATCCCACAATATATGCACGCATGGGAAAATGTAATCTACAGAGAGAAGAGATGGTTAAGTGTTGGAATTCGCTCAAGGTGACATTAAAACATTTAAGCAAACATAAAGATGTAAAGGAGAACCCAACCTAAAGAGAAAAACAAACACAGAGCATTAAGGATTTGTGGGGCACCAGTAAAGAGCAAACATGTGTATAATTCCTTTTAAAAGGTCAAAGAGAAAAATGTATTAAAGAAAAAAAAAAACAGGACATAAGACAGAGAATTTCCCAATTCAAGTAAAGATCGATGAGTCTCAGAAAACCCCAGAGAAAACAGTAAAAAGTTTATAATTGCTTCAAAGGAAGCTGTAGGGGGGCACATTACATTCAAGGAAATGATAATAAGAACCCACGTTGTCAAGGGTGGCAGGGGAGAGATAACTGTCAGCCTAGACCCTTATAGCCCACCCATATCAGAAATGAAGGCAAAATAAACTTTCAGATAAGCAAAGGTTGTTAAAACTTGTCTGCAGTAGATCTGGCATCTTCTAACCTAAACAGAGTCCACCTGGCTGAATGATAGCAGATGGAAAAACAAATATGCAAAAGAAATGAAGTACACCAGTAACTATACATACATAAAAATCTATTTTCCTATGAGGGTTTAAAAATAGATGATGACTGTAGGACATAGAACGTACACAAATACAACACACAAAAATTGTAGAATAAGGACAACAGATGAAATGACCTTATACAATTGCAAGGTCCTTATACGTCATGTCAGCTGGTATAATATTAACCCCAAATACTGTAATAACTCTAAGTGAAGGCAATATAATGTAATTCCTACAGCAAACACCAGCATGCATGCACATGCACATACAAAAGGCTGAAAAGTCAATGCAGAAGTTGAAATGGATTTCAAAAACCATTTTAAATATATATAACCCAAAAGAAAGGAGCTGAAGAGGAAAACAGAAGAGGCAAAGAGAAAACAAACCAATAGTAAATGAAGCCTGAACTTACCCATACCAATACAGCAATTAAATGTTAATGAACTAGACATTGAATAAAAGAAGAAAAGATGGCAAAAAGGGTAAAAAAGGAAGATCCAGTTCTCTGTTTTTTATATTTTTATTTTTATTCTTATTTTTCTTTTTATTTTTGGTACCGGGGATCAAACTCACAACCCTGCACTTGCCAGGCAGGGGCTTATGCCACTGAGCTAAATCGCTGGCCCTCTCCACTGTTTTTTAGAGATACATATACAACATAAAGACACATAAAGATAGGAAATAAAGGATGAAAAGGGTCCACCACGCAAATGGCCTCAGAAAATTAAAGAAAAACAAAGGGATCGTCGTTCAGAATGACCTCAGATTGGTTCATCACAAAGAAACAGTCACGAATCTGTGTGCACCCTAATAACAGTGCTGCAAAATGTATTAAGTGAACCTGACAGTATTACAGGAAGAAATAACACAGCTCCACTATCATGGTTTGGAGAACTGATGGAATCACAGAGGATCTGAAACTGATGTTCCTAGAATATTGCAACTGCAAAATACCAAGATATACCCTACCCTGAGCAAGAACACAGCCTCTTAAATCCGAATGGGTAAAGGCCATGGCTTACCATAGCTCACATACCCTGAGCTTCCAGACTTATTTTGATCTTATGATACTGAGACATAGGTCCTTGAAAAAACACTGCCTTGTATATCTTGTAGCTGGATCTAGGGCTCTGCAATTGTGCATGTGAGGCATTGCAACCACTTCCAGGGAAGACTTCAAGCAGAAACAAGAAAGAGCAAGTAAGTGAGTAAGAAAAAAGAATGCTTAGTAATGAGACCAAGTATTAATATATGGTTCTTCCATAAAGCACATTTAATTGTTCAATTATTAGCTCAAGAAGGACCTCTGATAGCATGCAATAACTTAAACATTGTGTTCATGCCAAATACTAAATATTTAAGTAGAAAAAGAAGAGAGAAGCTGAATGTTCATGACTAATTCAGACAGAAATAGAACATGAAACTTGATGAATATGGACAAAGGAATTTGAACATACACGTTAAGCACATACCAATTTTTTCACTTTTTAATAGATAAATAATACAGATTCACAGGAAGTTGCAAAGATTATACAAAAGTCTCCTGTATCTTCCACTGAGTTTCCCCCATTGCTTAAACATTGTATACCTGCAGCAGAATATCAAAGACAGAAAAATGACATAACTGTAAAGTTGGTGTGGCTTTATGTCATCTTGTGATACATGCACCACATATGCACGACCACAAATTACAATGCAGAACTACTGACTCAAAGATTCCCCTCATGCTTTTAGAGACATCCTTATCTTTCAGCCTAACATTCCTAACACCAGGTAGCCATTAATCATTTACCATCTCTATAATTTTATTATCACAACAGTATCACACAGGGATAAGTATATTCAAAGTGAGGGGGAGTATTTTGAGAGGAATTAATGACAGTGTTCTTTTACTGTAATAAATGTTTAAAAATTAAAAACTCCAATATTTAAGGCACAACTCTTATTTTCAAAAAATTACTCTAGTAGGTGACATTTAGGATAAAAAGCAAAGACATCAGATTCAGAAGGTATTGTAGTAGTAAAATACAGGCAAGCAAATATCAGTGGGAAAGTATATAATAGGTGCAAAAAGGCAGGAACAAATGGCAGATGTTGGACCCTAACCAAGACCTTGGCTTTGGGAATCAGGGCCCCAAATCAAATAGCATAAATGAAAGATGAAACACCCTTACCAGTGGTGTCTCGGCCAAGCTAGGGGAAACACACTGTGATCTGGTATGTATTTTCCCATGATTTTCTCACTTATACAGCAGAACTGTACCATGTAAGCCAAGGATCTAGACCAGCAGGCACCGCTTCTGGTCTGGCAGTGCTGTGTGACAGAAGCCTGGCATTTGGCCAGAGATGAGGCTCAGCACTGAGCTGAATTCATCCCCAACAGCCTTCCATCTCAACAGCAGTTGGCTTCATTTTTCATTCAACTCAGTGTCTAACTACAAAATGAAGACTTAATTCATTCCTTTGTCTACCTCCACCACCTGAGGTTGTTAAAAGTTCTGAGTTAAAATAACCAGGAATCAAACTCTACCTTTGAGGCTCATCAGATCTGTGGCCCAGGGAAAGTTACACACACTGGCTTCAACCATTCTCCGGCCCCTCAGAAAAATGGATGAATCCCCACCTTCACCTTATGAGCCTGCTGTGATGGCTTTAATGGCTTTCCAGGTGTGAGGGCCCCAGGACACTGACAGACACAGCATAGACACAGCAGGTGCTCAGAAATTTCAGTCAGCCCCAGTACAAGCAAGTAAAATTTACAGAAGTCAAATTCTGTATGAATGAATATTCTTTGGGGCAATCAATTTCCTAAAAATTTACAAGATGTCACATTACCTATGACCTGAGCTAACACTGATGATTTCATTCTATGGTTGTATCACACTCACGATAAGGGGAGACGTTCCTCTGTTCATGACCGTAACTAATGTTTCAAAAACAAAACAGAAAACAAAAGTTCTGCATAATGATTCATCAGCTCCCACTGCTACAGCATTTTCTTGGTAGAATACCAGAGGGAAAACCACCAGGACTGTAAAATCCTCATCAGTTTCACTTTGTGGCTTACAGAGAGAGCTCTAAGGGAAACAACCCAGTAGAAGCAGACATGGATGATCACTTTAGAGGGAGGATCTTATAGGTAAGGACAAAAAAAGGGGCAGGGGAGGGGGAGGAAATACAAAGAGCAAAGCATAGGTAGTTTGAAAAGAGTGGTATTGTTGTATACAATAAGTACTATTAAAGCAGTGAAAACACGGTGAACCTGAAGAAAGCAAAGTCTGCGGCATTCTGAATTCTTGTTAGGGGAAGGGAGTCTGGAATGTTCTGGAAGACTGCACATTATAAGTACATTAGAGAGTTTTGTCAAGAACTTGGGTAGGTCAATAAGTGTTCTGTGTATATTTATTTGCATAACAAATTCCCTAAAAAAACTCAGTCTGAAACTGGAATCCATAAATTATTTCTCTGACCTCCTTAATTGTCAAACAAAATGGTTACTTTCTTTCTCTTCTCATTCCTCTGAAAACACCTGGTTCAACGTAAGCTCTCTCTCTCTCTCTCTGGAGTAAACAGGTGCAGGCAGTGGGTCTGGAGGAGCCCTGTTGGTGATCAAGGTTTACCTAGTCTTGCATTTTGTTCAAACAGTGCATTTGTTTGCTCCTGTAACTGAACACCTACAGTCATTCCTGTGTTTAACCTCAGTGCTTAGTCCTTTAGCATTCTGTTGCCTCCAAAAAGTTTATCAAGAGCTAAGAACTGATAGTTTAGTTCCACTGTCCAAGTTCTTGACATAAGAGCGTTCTTTAAAAATCCTAGGTGGTGGTATGTGCCCGTATTTGCAGCACTCCGAGGGCCAGAGGAAAGTCTCAGCCTGGCTGGGGCAGCTTAGTGACTTAGTGAGGCTTTCCACCAAAAAACTTCAGTCTGTCCAGTAAAAGTCACACTCCCCCAGTTTGATCTGACTTCTTCGAACTGACAGGAAACTATCAAAACACTCTAGCTAATAACAAGCAGTCCTCCACTCTAGGGAAGATGCCTACAAGCACAGTCAGTCTCCCTCCACACTCTCCTCACTAACAAATCCTGAAATCTGAGAACAGATGAACCATCCCTCACCCCACACAGGCTGGCACTTACTAGAAAAAATTTCAAGCCAGCACTTAGAATTCGATCTTGCTGGTTCTTCAAGGTGACGAAGTAACTGTCTTACCACCCCTCTCCCTCAGCATCAACTCGCAAGTATCCCAAACCACAAGATGATCTGGAGAATGCTAGAAGCTGGCACTGGTGCCTGTATTTGATGCCGTTAAATATCCAAAACATTCGCCTCCATATTCACAATCATTTTCATTTTCCAAAAACATTTTCTATCATCCAGGTAAACCCACTTTGCACTGGCATTCTCCACCACTATTAGCTACACTCTTTATGTTATCTGTCCAGGAACAGGCATCACTTCTTTCCTAAAAATCTGCACAACACCCACATCTATGTGGACAATTTTAAGCTGTGCAAACTCCCATGGCCTCGTTCCGCTTACTTTATTTCATCAAATTCATGGCTAGTCCTCGGACCTGGGCTTAGGATAGAACTGCTCCCCTCACAAAAGCTCAAACAGCTGTCCCACTTTCTATCCACGGCTTTGATCCCGCCCCAGCTCTTTCTCCCTTGTTGCTGCTCTCTAATATCCTCAGGCCATCCTCTGGCTCTTCACATCTTTCTGGGTCCCCCCAGGGCTTCACTTGACTGCAGACACCAAACTGCTCTCTCCATGCCTCTTGACTGCACAGCGCGGGCCTCGGTCCGCACACTCCCGCCTGACGCTACAAGCTCCAACCAGTTGATTAAGGTGTGTCTGGCACTCCGCTCTTAAATGCAGGCTCTGATACTGCAGACAAGGACAAGACACTAAGGCCTGGTGCCACATGGGCACGTGGTGTGAAATACCAGCTATTAACATTTTGCCCCGCAATCCCGGAATTTGTCCTCCCCATTCTTCCTATTTCTTCCCAGATGTTTTTTTTCCCCAAATCTTTAAAACTTTGCAAAGCCTATTAACAACCTGTCATTTCACTATCATCAAAATGCTTTATTTCCACATTAAGATAAAAGAGATTACCATCTGATTACTCCCGTGAGGCATTCCTTCAGTTCTCCCACCAAAAACCACCTACGAATTTAAATAGAGCTTCCCTTCCCACACTCAGGAAGAAGGAAATGTCTGTCCTTTTATGTAAGACTAATCCGCCTACTTGCTGTATAGATCTCATAAACCCACACTCCACTTGGGACTTTGTTCCATTAATGTGATCTAACAATTTCACAATTTGAAATCTATCAAAGGTATGTAATTATTGAAGTGAGAAAAAATGTAGCCACACAGATACTAACGGTAGCACCATGTAAGATAAACAAATGAGTTTTTAAAATTACCAAAAGCACCAAAAATAGGATTATACAATGTATTGCACATGTGAAATTATAACATCAGGTAACTAAGAAAAAGTCATGGAAGAGAATATTTTTGGACACAGATATTTCTGATACACTAAAACAAATACAATGACTGGTCTGCTGAAACATATTTCCATTGAAAATAAGTAAACACCTATCTACTATAAACATACACCACAGAAGCACAGCTTGAAAATGGCAAATTTTATCTCATGGTTCCTCTTATATGAGACAAAGATTTATAGATAAAATGAAATAAAAGAGATAATAAGAGGCAGGGAGGTACATCTTCTGTAAACAGGAGGGGAACCAAGGAAAGGAAAGAGAGAGAAGTAAAATGAATTAAGATTTGTTTTGCACATGTACCAACTTCTCGTGATGAACGTAATCATTATGTATTGCAACATGGGGTAAAGATCTAATGAAAATAAAAATTAAAAAAAGAGCCGGGGATTTAGCTCAGCAGCACAAGCACCTGCCTAGCAAGCACAATTGTCAGTTCGAGTCCCAAACTCACAAGCAAAAACAAAATTAAAAAAAGAAATAGGAAAATTTAACATCTTTAGTCTTTTGATTAGTGGATAAAGGAAAACTTTATTCTTCGGGTACACATATCTTGTTTCAATCTTCATAACTTCCTGTTGTGTAACATGAAGACATGCAAATTAGTAATATTTAAGTAGCCCACATACACTACAGCCCTTCCTTATTAGCACTCTGCTTCATTTTAAAGTCAAGTGTTCATAAAAGAGTAACCTAAACCATTCTCACAGCTCACCTGCTTGTATACTCTCATTACAATCTGCCTTCCACCTCTCATTCTCCACCAGAGTTCTGCTTCATCGGGTAACCACTGGCTTTTATTCCTCAGTTCCTTTCTTACATTGGCTCTCTGATGCATACAACAGAAACCCTCCATACCTGTGGTCCCTTTTCTAGGTCTTTTCTTGCTTTTAAAGACTCACATTTCAATGCTTTCCAGACCTCTCTGATGCATACAACAGAAACCCTCCATACCTGTGGTCCCTTTTCTAGGTCTTTTCTTGCTTTTAAAGACTCACATTTCAATGCTTTCCAGACCAAGCGTTCTGCCCTGGCTTTTCATTGTGAATAATTCCTACCATATTCATGAGAATCCTACATAAGCAGAAAACCCAAGAACTCTGTTCCTCCACATCAAAGATGCACTTTTTTTCACATTCCTAGTAACTTACTTCTCAAGCAAATTAAAGCCAACACATGCAAAATACAGCTCACAGCCTTCTTTACATTGATTTTTACCTCATCAGATTAAATGCCAAAAGATTACAGCCAAACAACAGCAGTGCCTGCTGTGAGGAGCTATAGATCTTTGCCTCATTAGGACACAAGTTCATTGGCCACAAGCTAAGGCGGGGAAATTATTAAGTCTCAATTCAGGTCTCAACAAGGACTTGAGGAGGAACATTTCTAAAGAGGTGATGCTAATGATTTGTTTCCAAGAAACACAGCTGAATTCTACATGGTAAAATTCTGAATCTTTGGGGTGTCTTCTAAGGTTCTTCATGATCCCACCCGTAACTGCCTTTAAAGTCTAAATCCCGGCACCCCCAAGCCTCTAAGACTCCAATTTGAGCCATTCCTGGAATACCCTTTTCCCCTCTTTACATGAAAGAAATAAGCCAGATCTGAATTCAGGTTCTGCCATTTTCAAACTTGTGACCTTGTACCCAACAACTCTCTGCTCTCTGCCTCTTCTGGAGTTCCTACTTCTTAGGGTTATAATGAGGAGTACATAAGACAATGCATGTAAAGCAGGGATAAACCCTGCAAAAAACATTAACTGCTTTGTTTAAAATATTGCTATTATTACTCCTATTCAGAGTTACTTCCCTGGAGCACACTCCCTTTCACCTTCAAATCTAACTCTCCACGCTGGCAAAAGGAGGAAGGAGGGAGGCATGGAGAGAAAGGGGAAACAAGAATTGAAATGTGTGGTGTGTACATACCAATTTCCTACAATAAGTATAATCATTATGTCCCGCAAACAGGTACTAACATATATAAATTTTTTTAAAGTAAATCTCCAGGAAAAGTTCCTCAAGAAATTTTAACAAGAAAGACATACAAAAGGAAGTTCCTTCTCTTATATAACCACTTCACCCTGACCTTAACTGTCCCCCAGACTGAAGGGACAGAACAAAGGTCTTCATCCTCAAATTCCCAGGGCTCAGACATAGTAAGTTCACATGAAATTTCTGAAAAATGAATGAATCCTTTTTTTTCCAAAATTACATGAGGAGAATACTGTAACAGTTCCTGGCCGAATGTGTGGCACGTGGGAAAGTGTTCAAAAATGTCATAAAGGTGACCAAAGGCTGACACCCTAACAGCTCACCACACATGTGCACATCAACACACAAAGTGAGTCCCTCTGCCGCATCTCCTTCACTCGCCTTTACCATGGGCTCTGCACACAAGGTTCACAGGTACTCTCTGCATTCAACATTTTCAACTGTACCTAAGAGCCTGCTAGATACCATTCCTGACAGTAAGAGCTAAAATTCAGTGACTCAAGATCTCTGAGATATTCCCAAAAATATCAGCTATTTTCCATTAAAAAAGAAAAGTTACCATTTCAAAATGTCTAGAGATTTACCTATCAGGAGTGCACTGTACCTAGAAGCTTTTATTTAACCTATTCCCGCTTTGAAAATACAAGGGAAGGATGTCAGCTGTCTGAAACAGAAAAGGGGAGTGTAATGAAAAACATCGTGTTTCAACATCACATATTCCAAGCAAGGAACAGTCACAGTTTAACTCAAGCCATTTAATGACAACCATGCATGTACCCGCCTGCCTTTCTTCAGAGCCATTCCATTCAACATGAAAACAAGGGAACCAAGTTCTCATTCCAGAAAAACAAAACATGTCCCTCTCACCAATGACATACATTAATTAGGACAGGATACTTGACAAAAGAGTGGAAATACTTGCTCAACAAATGTTAAGATAATTTCTCAATAGTATACATCTGCACTCTCAAAACTATTCGGGTAATTTTTTAAAGTTATATTTTTAGCAAGTGAAGTTAACAAGATCAAAAGTGTTTTTCTTGCTTCTTTAATTTTAAACAAGACGCCAAGTCAAGAACTTCTGTGCTTAAATACTGTAGCACAGGTCAAATGCTGAGACTGCTAAATAAGTCATCTTTGTAACAGGACTGAACTTCAGAGAACTAAGTCTGATCTTAATTAGTAGCATTAGTGCACACTTCATGTGAGTTTTTTTTTTTAAGTTAGCATTTTTTTCTCTTACCTTGACTAAGGCCCATGCAAAAGTCAACAGCATATTTAAATAAAGTTCTACTTTTCTCATTTTCTAATTATAATGAAAAAATAAAAAGCAGACACAAATACAATTTCATCAGATATAAATAGAAGATAGAACATAAAATCGCCAACACTGAAACCTCCAATATTTAAGCCATATACTATTTAAGTCATATACTAAGTATCATTCCTGTATTTTTTCTAAAAGGTTGATAATGTCTGGACTTTTCTTTCCTGCAGTTTGCAACCATAAATAATTTAACATTCTTTTGATAAATACTAACATTAAGCCGCCTTTACTTTTTACATCTGATTTTAAGTTACAAGTGATCATAAAATGTTTAACACTGGGCCGGGGGTTTAGCTGAGCGGCAGAAGTGCCTGCCTGCCAAGTGCAAGGTCATGAGTTCGATCCCTGGTACCAAAAAAAAAAAAAGTTTAACATTGCTACATATGATTAATACAACATATCAAGACAAAACATTAAATGACTGGTAATTCTATATCTGAAGTAAGCTTTGTTAAGGCACAGAAGAAACAAGTGTTAAGAAAACATTATAAACATTCAGAGATAACTGCAATTGGTATGATATGATAGCACCACCATAATTTTCTCAATTACTTAAGGTACTTAAGATTAGTTCTTCCCAAGGTAACTTGTTATGGAATATCACACATAATTCTCAACTGCAATTAATGATCTCTGCAAGATCCTGCCCATCTACTTGTCTCACTATATCATTACCCTGCATTCTCTAATGCTCCATCAAATACTTCTCCCCTCATGTCTTGGGCATGCCATGTTTCCCTCTGCATGGAATTCATATTCTCCCTGCCCTCTCCCCATTTTGGCAGTATCACTGCTCTCACCCTTCAGATCCCAATTTAACGGTCATCTCCTAGGAAAAGGCTGAGGACCCTTCTCAGATATTACTATAGAGCAGGTGTACACTCATCAGCATGACTCACTAACATTTGTTTCCTCCACTAAATCTGTAAAAGTAGACAGCACCTGTTTCCTTCTCCTGGCACCTCCAAAAACCAACACAGCAACCAGCAGGGACACTAGAAGTACCTGCCAACTCTGAAGAAAGTTCCTCACAAAATTATTTTACAGACGAGAACTAGTTTACAGCATGAAAAGCACAGGAGAAAAAGCACGAACTTTAGAGCACAAGTTCGAATCGAGTCCTTTATTTGCTGTGTGTGCCAATCTGAGACAGTTAAACTAGCACACCCTCAGGTGCTAATTCGGTAAGGTAACATCTGCTTTCTGGTACTGTCAGAAGGATTTCACAGAAGATGGTGTATAGAATAAGCATCTTTCATAATGAAAGATGATTGATAAAAATGATTTCCCAACTACCCCCCAATATCGAATAAGTAGGAGCACAATAAATCAGTAATGAACTTTAACAAGGCCTCCTCCGTAACTGTTACACTCCTTGCATGCCTGCATTCTATGGAACCCTTTCTAACCCCAGTTGGAAAGAAGAGCTCAATGAACAGCCAATCAGAATATGCAGTCCCCTTTACATGGTTGAAGAGTTACATGGTCCATGTTTTCCACACTTAGCCCCAATGGGTTCAGGGTGATCCTTTCTGAGTGAAGGTTAGACACTTAGTTAATGGTTATGAAGACTCACTTGCTCCCCCAGATGAGAATAAGGAGGAATACAGCCCTAGTTTCCTCTAGAGGCCTTCTAACGCCCATGGGAAAACTGGTCTGACACAAAGTAGAGCTGAGAAAATTTCAAAAACACAGAGCCCTGATTATAGTACATTTATATTTCATTATAAATATTTTATTAAATGAGCAAATAACTTTCCTTTCATTCTTTAGCATAAAATTTTTGTTCTTTATAACTAAAATCATCCTAACCTTACAGAAATATATTTAAACATCTACAAGTTAATGTTTTAAAATAAGTTTAACCATACAGTTTTGCTTTGTAGAGAATACACTATAGTGATTTACCTAGTATTGAGAAACTTTAAGAAAATTATGACCTAAAAATAATTGTAAATGAAAAGATACAACTGCATAGAAAAAACGCTAGGGCATAAACGTTATTATTTTTCTGTAAGCCAAAGATAAGGTCATTTTCTTTGTGGGTTAACCCTTTTTCCACTACTTAAACTCTATTTTAATGCTTCATAAGACACCGCTTTATTATTTTGCCTAAGTACTATACCTATGCAAATTAGATCTAGAAAGTCATAGCCCCAACTACTGTTTTTATTGTTTGGGCTTTTGTTTGACAGTGGGGTTGGACGGGGAAATCCTGTACTGCAGTCTTCTGGGAAGAGAACAACTAAACAGGGGAGTGGTCACAACTTCAGACTCCAGAGAGGTATTTCTAAGGGCTTAGTAAAATCAATCAGGTTTTCACTATTCATTAAGCTTTTGAAAAATATCTTATTCTCATAAGATTAATACAAAAAGTGTAATTTTTTGAAAACAAGGAAACTGTTTAAATCTGACATATCACAGACACAAAGTTAATTGATTACCATTTACTTAGCAAGTGCAATTTAATCTTAAAACAGTGAACATATAATTAAAACCCTCAAAGTTATAAACATCTAAGATAGCCATGGTTTGATTCTACAAAAGGGAAAAAGTCAGTTTAACAAAACAGAATTGCAATAGTAGTTTTTTAAGTGTATGTCTAAACAAAACACTACATGGTAGCTTTTTCATGTAGAAACAGACCACTGACCCAAGACACAATGAAGGAAGAATTACAGAGGACTTAATTAATGAGGGAGGGACATCCGAATGTAATAATTTGTTCAGATATTGTTGGCGCTGTTTTAATATCCTGCATTTTTATAGGTACAGGAAGAAGCCCTATAATTTACTTTGTTTATAAGCTATTCTGCCCAAGTTTTTGGATACAGTTTTTACAAACTAAAATGGAACACTGTGAAACATCTGATTTTCACTGATTGTTTCAGAAATTCCAAATGAGTGTGCTTATTTTTCATGGCAATATAGTTATTGTCATAGCTTCAGAAAGATCACATCATTGCTTTTTAAGGGTATCACTGGATGATCGAATCTGTAACCAACAATATTCATGCAGTATGAGTTTAATGTTATCAGGAATGACAAGAAATTAAGGATCAAGGAATGATTTTATACTGTAACTAATACCTACAAACTCCTCTCATAAAAATGGCTTAGTAACTAGCCAACAGCTTCCTGGACCAGCTGACAGGCCAGGAAATTTGGAAACCTCAACTGGACAAAATTCACCCAATTATGTCGATGCTTAAGATAAAAAAAATTTGGTAGAATTTCATGCTTTTGCTACATAAGTAATTGGCTTTTAAAATTTCATCCAAGACTTCCTAAGAAAATAAGGAGAGATTAATTCTGTTGTTTTGCACAATAATTTTTGGTGCCTCTTTTTTTTAAAAAAAATAAACAATTATCTTTCAGAGATTCATAATCACAGGAAAGAAACTGTAAGAAAAAAACACAAAAAGCCTCAAAATGGGCAAAAAAATCTTAGGCATTTTTGCATTGGAATATTGGGCATAAGTGGCACAAAAGTGGTAATGATACAAATAATGATTCTGTTAGGGCATTACAAAGCAAGATATCTGAGTAAAAATCTCACCTCCATTTCTCAGCTGAAAGCTTAGTATCCAAACACAGGTAAAAAAGGTCTATAATTCATAAATTAAAGTCTTCTTTCAGATTAATTTAGAGATTAAACTGATTAAGTCAACATTACAGAAGTGATTTGTTTATAATACTTCTAGGTTTTTGAAAAGTTAGAAAAAACTAAAATTTTCAAAAATACGGATTGGATAAACAATAGCACAAGCACTATAAAGATGCTGAAACTCATAAAAGAGATATAAAACTAATGATGTCATAACCCCATGTCTTTTTAAAATAAATGTATATGCACAGAAATGGGTTTCTAAGGGTACGTATCATTGTGGAACTGGTGCCGAATTTGGGGGCTTGTTCTTATTACTGGTGGTGTTTGCTTACTTTTGTTTTTTTCTTGAATACACTGTATTAACAGAAATAAAAATATATAGGTAAAACTCAGGAGATGTACTTCAAGGATTGTATTTCATAATTCAAACTACAGTGTGCGGAATGGTATCTATCCTGTGTCTCCCGCCCTACTTAGTCTTCACATATTAATTCACACTGCTACTGTCTTAAACCCTCCATTCCAGCCTCCAACCTGACTAGTTCATGGGGCGGCCCCTTAATAAACACTGTCTTACCCCAGCCCTCCTGAAATTCTTCATGACTATCTTCACGCTTGTAATCTGCATGACTATCAGATTAATGCTTCTTTCCCCCACTAGCTCTAATTTTTCTCTGTATCTCATTCACTGTTGTATCCCAAATGCTCAATATGCACGCAGGTTGTAAAATAAAGGTGTTTCTCTTTCTATTTTTCTTTCTAGCTATCTATCATCTATCTACCTTCCTTCCACCTTCCTTCCTTGCCATGTTTTTTGTTTGTTTGTTTGTTTGTTTGTTTTTTGCACAGAGGCGCAGTGGGGTGCCAGCAATTGCACTCAGGCCTGGCTCATGCCAGCCAGGTACTGCACCGCTGAGTCACATCCCCCGCCCGTCTTGCCATGTATGATGAATTACGGCAGAATAAAAAGTACAGTATGTCTTATCAAAGAGAAACCATCGAAATCCAATTAATTTGTCTTTTATTCTGATTTTGAAAGACGGATATCATTCATGAGAACTTATTTTCAACATATATAATGTGTTAAGGGACATAATTCGGTCTCTAGTGTGTCAGCATGACATAAATCATTGTAATGGAATTTTACTGTGCTGAATAATGTAAAAAGAAAACAAAGGATTCACATTGTCTGTTTCTTAAACTAGGTGCAGGGGCTGAGGACATAGCTCAGTGGCACAGCACCTGCCTGGGAAGTCCAAGGTCATGAGTTCGATCCTGAAACCAAAATAATAATAATAATAAATAAACTAGGTGCAGAGCATTCAAATGTGTGCATCTATAAGTCAACAGCCCCAAAATCATGAAACTATTATACTTGATATTTACAGCATCGATTACAAAATCTGAACAAACAACAAAGGGCACTTCCAAGTCTCTTAGAAGACCAATATTTGTAGGTCATCCAAATATGTTTAAAATAAACATTCTGTTCAAGTAGCTCCCCAGGAGCCAAACAAAAGTACACTAAAATCTTACTATAGGATTTCCACAAGAGAAAAGCAACCATCAATCTAGCTCGTAAAAAATATTCTTCCAGTCACCACAAACCATTTTGTCCAAGACCATTTTCAATTACAGCAATAGATTACAGTGATTATAATGATATTGAAGCTCCAAAATATAGGTTTGTCTAGTATTAGACTCTGCACATTTTCATCTTATTTGTTACGGTGTAAATTTTAGACTTGGCAAAAATACCTCACTGTTTCAGTTTCCCTTTCCAAACAATGCAGTCTGTGTGTTGGTATTCTTGATTTTGGCAAGATGAATTTGCTAAAGAAAATGGGAAAACTTCAACACTCATGGAAAGTCACTCCTCTATTTCTAAAATTAGACACACCTCTAGCTCCAGATAATTCAATGAAGAAATTTCTCAGAGTACAGAAAAAAGCAGAGAGCAAGAGAGAACATTTTCTCCCTAGGATAGCTAACATGTTAAGTCAGTCTGAGGCAGAAAATATACATTAGCCATCCTGTGTAATTTAGATGAAAATTACACAGCTCTAAAGACATGAAATAGGAAAGCAGAGCCAATTTTACAAAACACATATATTGCTGACAAATTGACTTGTTGGAAATGATTACATGATCTTCCAAAAACATTCACCTACGTACTTGCCCCTGTTACCACAAAGGGCTGCATGTGATTGCCGTGACTTAATATCCAGGTGACAGCCTCAAATGAAGAACTGCCACTCTGCATCTGTACCATCACATACGCCTTTCCTCCCCCTCTCCTCCTCTTTCTTAAGCGGGCTGGCAAGCCATGATGGGATGTGAACAGATGAGGTTGCCTTCCTGAAACTTCTCAACACGCATCCCTACTCCCAAGAGATTCTTGAGAAAATATTTAAGATTTCACATGCACATGGATATGAAAATAAACATTCAAAGGCGGTTTGAGACAAAACCTTCATTTAAAAAAGCAAGCCAAGCCTTTTCTTTCCTTTTTTCTTTTCCCTCTTCTTTTCTCTCTCTCTTTTTTTTTTTTTTTTTTTTTTTTTTTTTTTTTTTTTTTTTTTTTTTTTTTTTTTTTTTTTTTTTTTTTTTGAGACAGGGTCTTGCTGTATAGCCCAGGCTGGTTTTGAACTCGCAGCAATCCTCCTGCCTCCGTTTCCCATGTGCTAGGATTACAAACATATGCCACAACACTGGCAATTGCAGCCTTTTCAGTAATATGTATGTAATATCATTAAATCACAAGATTTTCTACATGCTTCCAAAGATAGTTTTGCTTTACAACATGTGACACTTAAATTCTTCTTTGTCAAAATTCGAGGAAAGCAGAGAAAAACTTCTGTGGTCAAAGCCACTTCAGCAAGGCCTTTGAAGGAAAGTGTGCAGTACCTGAGAACACTCCAGGTATCAGAAGCAACACAGATGTTAGGACAAGGTGAACAAGCATGAGAGTGAGATCTCCAGGGAGTTGCAGGGGCTCGCACTTGCAAAGCAAATCATCACACTAAATATGCAAATGAAGCCTCACATGATAAGACACAGAATTTGATAATAAAGACATTAGATTTTTACCATAGGTATAAACAAATTGCCCTTTTAGATACAACTATGAGGGTAAGAGATAATAATTGATACACCATTTTTATAAATTATTCAGCAACCGCTCTTTCTGGCCTGGAGGATAGCTTAGAAATCTACATGTAAACACTGTTATCTGTGCTTTGATATCATCTTTCAAAAAGCTGGCTTCTTATAAAATGAGAATATTAAATTCATCAATCTGGAAACCATTTAAAAACTTCTCAAAAATGACTTTATGCAAAAGTATTAGTATTAAAAAGTAAGGTTTACAGTTCTTTTTAAAATGTCACCTGCCAAGCCAGGCATGGTGGTGCACACCTGTAATCCCAGCACTCCGGAGGCTGAGGCAGGAGGATCGTTGCAAGTTCAAGACCAGCCTGGGCTACAAAGTGAGCTCAAGGCCTGCCTGAACTGTATTATGAGATCCTGTCTCAAAAAGACAAAAAATAAAATAAAATAAAATAAAGAAAGGAAAAGTCACCTGCCAGCATGTCAACACACACCTGTAATTCCAGCTACACGAAAGGGTGAGGTAAGAAAATAATAAATCTCAGGCCACGCTGGGCAATTTAGCAAGACTCAATATCAAATTTTCTTAAAAACAGCTGGGTGGTATGACTCAGCAGCCCTAGGTTGAAACCTGAATACTTTCAATCAGTCAAGTAATCAGTCAACCAATCAATCAATCAATCAATCAGTGGTCATCCTGCCTCTCAAAGAGTTGGACAGACAATATTCATAATGTCAAGAAAAAGATTTTAATTCATTTTTAATTGGTCATCTATGACCACAGATCAGAAATTTAAAAAAGCACTATTTTGGGAAAACTATTCAGTTTCATGCCCTATGGTCAAAAAAAAAAAAGAGATACAATCTGCTGACTCAAAGCTATTGTACGTCATTTGCATTTGTCATTAAAATAACTATTTTTACTACTTTGTTTTCAAAGCCAAGTATCTCAACAAAATACCGAAAGTTCCAAAGCAGGGCTTTAATTGGATTTTTATGCAAATATCAGTCTGCATATCTACTATTTTGACTCAGAATTTCTTTTAGACACTTTTAACAAATCTGTATAGAACAGGGTTTGCATTTATAACTTAAACAGAAAATGAGTTTTAAAATTTACAAGTAATATACACCAAATTACTACAGATAAGCACCATCACATGGTGTGGATTTATTAAAGTTCTCCTTATGGGATATGGTTTTCCAATTTCTCCCTTCCTTAGCAATAATCACTAATGTTTTTCTCCTCTCCTCTCCTCTCCTCTCTTCCTCTCCTCTATTCCCTTTCCCTCCCTTCCCTCCCCTCTCTTTTTTTTTTCTTTTATTTTCCTCTGCTTCCAGTGCTGAGTACCTCATACATGGTAGGTAACCATTCTACTACTAAGCTTCACCTGCAGCTCTTTGCATGTTATACTGAAACACTGCATTACTAAATTCTCCAGGCTGGTCTGCAACTTGCTGCAATTCTCCTATCTTAGAATCTGAGTAGCCGGTCGTACAAGCACGCTCCATGCTGCCATTTACCAAACATATTTCTACTGCCAGCAGTAATGGGTAATAAAGATCATCATATGCAACTTCCTTAAATGTCTCTAATCTGAAACCCTAGTGGCCACCTCTGTCTCGCACTTCAATATATTTCTTATTTTAGCAAGGTAACACAGTGCCTATTTTACACAAAACACCCACGGATAAACCTTGCCATTAAAAACAGTATTATCGCCAGGAGGAGATGTGTGAACGTTCCTGCTGTCTGGCTGAGAGGAATCTATAAATAATCTCATGTCGGTTTAGATCAATTTATCACTAATTAGATTCAGGTCAAATTTACAAAATACTTTGATATGATTTTCAAAGCTTTTAAGATCAGAAATGTTGGATCGTATACTGTATCCAATCTCTGTATTTCAAATTTTAATATCAGACAGGAGCACTCATGAGGCCAACTTCTGTAATTAAACAAATCTGTAACTGATTATAGTGAAAAATCTATAGATATAAATATAAACATAAATATAAATACTGAGTCCCATACCTTATGCTTTCCCCATGACTGCATCCACCTGAGGTAATGATGAACATTTTTCATCAAGCTAAGATTAGGATGAACATGGCTTCACAATGGAAATAATCAAAAGACAGGGTCGCTGTCTTGTGATCCCTTATTCAAGGTACAAATATCTTTATTCTCTAACATATATTATGTTAGAGAATAATGATAAAGTTAGAGTCAAGAACTCAACTAGATTTCCAGAAGCTAGACCTATACAAGTATACCGCTATGAGCTTTCTCTTTTACTTATTTTTTTGTACCAGGGATTGAACTATGACCTTGTGCTTGCCAGGCAGGAACTTATGCCACTGAGCTACATCCCAGGCCTAAGTTTCCTCTTTTACATTTTCATTTATTTTTAATAAAAGAGGAAAACTAAAATCAATTGGAAAAAAGAAATCTACTTCAGGCATTCTGGCACAAGACTGTAATCTCATCTCTTGTGAAGGCTGAGGCAGTAGGATCAAAGTGGATTTGAGGCCAAGCTGGGTTACATAGTGAGTTCAAGGCCAGCCTGAACTGCATAGCAAGATCTTGTCTCAAAAAGCCAAAAACAAAAACAAAAAATCAAAATGGAGCAACTTTTGTTTTTATTTCACTCTCTAAAGGCCAAAGATTGAAAAGTGTTTTTAAATGAAAAACAAAGGATGTATCTATTATGATCTCAGTTTCACTCTGTTAAACTGGAAATCACGCTGGCACACATGCCCTTATTTTACAGATGAAGAAACAGCCAGGTAAAGAAACTCATCCAGTTCCACTTGGAACCAGCAGCACATCAAGATGTCCTGACCTCTTCTCCGCTATGGCACTCAGCCTCTTGTGACTTTTCACACAGCTTTCCTGGGATTACTGGGAAACACCACCTGGCCTTTCCTCCTCCCCGAGTTTCCAGAGATCCAGCCTGCAGCGTGAAGCCACTGCTCCGCTGAGCCCAGCCCTCTGGGTGACACTCGCAGACAGGTGACTTCCCTACAGCCTCTTTTATCTAGGGTGCCTGAAGCCAGGTGTGACCTTCTCCACCTGCTATAGTCACCTCTGATCATTGTCCTCGGATAGAGGATGTATCAGATATTAAACTGATAAGAACAGACACTACACTTGATCTTAGCCAAAAGGCTGAGAAGTGATACTTTCAATCATTATCAAAAAAAACTCATATTCTAAAAGTACAAAGTTGTTTTTAAAGGAAATCACATAAAACCCAATAAAATATCTGAATGGCTTTCGGCACTGAGTAAATATTTCATCAAGCAAAGTATTAGTTAACAATCAAAACCTAGACTCACTCGGGTCCAACTACCTTTTCTCACAAAGCAAAAAAGCAGCCTGCAGAGTGTGGAGGTATACACCTATAATCCTAGCCGCTACAAGACTGAAGCCGGAGGATGGCAAGTTCAAACCCACCCTGAGCAGCGGAATGCCCTGGTGAGCTCCTGTGTCAAGATAAAAATTTTATAAGGGAACAGGGATGTATTTCAGTGCAAAGGCTGAAATAAAAGGAATAAGGATGGGAAAGGGAAATGTTAAATTATTATTATATGAGTATGACATGCTGCTCCACATAGACAACCCCAAAAGCTCCACTGAAAGACTTCTAGATTTAATAACCAAATTCAGTAACGTAGCTAGATACAAAATCAATACTCAAAAATCAATGGCACTCTTGTACACAAGCAACAAACTCACTGAGACAAAAATGAGGGAAACATTTTTCATGATGGCATCAAAAAAAAGTTATCAGTCTAATGAAGGAAGCAAAAGACCTCTACATTGAAAACTACAGTACTCTGAAAAAGGAGAAAGATACCCCCTGTAGGAAGAACCAATATAGTGAAAATGGCATACTTCCAAAATGGTTATGAAGTTTAACATGGTCCTGACCAAAATTTCAACATCATATGCCATAGAATTAGAGAAAACAACTCTAAAATTCATTTGAAACTGAAAAAATTTGGAACTTAGAACAATTTATTTGAAAGCTAGGATAGCAATGGCAACTCTGGGCAACAAAGGCAAAGCAGGAGGCATCACAATCCCTGACTTGAAACTATACTACAAAACTATTGTGATAAAAATAGCATGGTACTGGTGGCAAAAAAAAAAAAAAAAAAAAAAAAACCACAGACCCGGGGATCAGTTGAACAGATTAGAAGGTATAGAAACAACTCCATACACACTCAGCCACCTGATCTTTGAAAAAGGATTTTGTTCTTTCATTGGAAGAAACACAGCCTCTTTAACAAATGATGTTTTGAACAACTGCCTTTCCATATGCCAAAGATTAAAACTAGATCTGTATCTTTCACCATGCACTAAACTAAAATTGAAATGTATCAAAGACCTAAATATTAAAACAGAAACACTAAATTTTCTGGAAGAAAGAATGGGTAGAACTGTGGACAACATTGTAGGCAAAGACTTTATGAACAAAACTCCACATCACACAGCAAATGTCACAAAAAATCAACAACTGGGATCTTATCTTGTTAAAAAGCATTTACACAGCAAGAGAAACCACCAACAGAGTAAAGAGATAATCCACAGTGTGGGAAAAAAATTTTTGGATTTGTTCCTCACACAAAGGACTAATATTTAGAATATATAAAGAACTCAAAAAAATTAAAGCCACCCCCAAGTTTAAAGTCCAACTCCAAACATGAAATGAATAGATACTTCTCAGATGAAGAAGCAGAAATGGCAACTAAATATATGAAAAAAATGTTTGACATCACTGATCATTCCGAAACGTGAATTAAAGCAGTACCGAGATTCCATCTGACTCCAGAACGAATGGCTGTTATCAAGAAACCAACCAATAACAAATTTGGAAGGGTTGTGGAGAAAAAGGAACCTTTTCTGCTGCTGTTGAGAGTGTAGACTGGTGCAACCTTTGTGTAATCAGTGTGAAAATTCCTCAAAAACAAAACTAGGACTAGCAGTCCCATTCTATGCCCTTTCTTGTTATCTTCCCAAAAGAATTAAAAGAATCATACCACAGCAATAAATGCACATCTAAACTGACGCTGGCACAATTTTTGACAGCTAAGTCTTAGAAACACTCCAAATGCTTATCAATCAATGAATGGATAAAGATGATGTTGGGTTTTTTTTATATGATGGAATATTACTCTGCCATAAAGAAAGACAATCATGAGCTATTGCTAGATAAACGGATGCACTTTGAGACCATGCTCTTCAGCGAAATAAATGAGAACTAATGTTTAAACACTGCAGTGTTTCTTTGGAGTAAGAAACCAAAAGTGTAAATAAGGACCAAAATGTACAATAGATACGGAGAAAACTGGAAGGAAATGTTCAGAAGGGAAGGGTGATAAGGGAAGAGAGAGGCAGATGAAAGAAGGGTTAAGAAGAAAAAGAGGAAAGTGGAAACAAAGCTCTGTAAATAAAGGAAGAAGAGCTGTAAGGAGGGGAGGGGAATGGGGAAAAAAGTAAGACATATCACGTATAGGTGCAAAATCCCTATGAAGAATGTGATCACTATGCATATCTAAAACATCGCAATAAAATACAAAGTTTTTTTTTTAAACTGAGAACAAAGCCTTTATAAATAAGGACAGGAAGAGAGATTGGGGGTAACGGGAATAGAAATAAAGGAAGAATAAAGATGTATCATTCACAGGGACAAATCTCCTATGATGAGTGCAATCGTTATGTATTATCTAAAATGTACCAATCAGTGCTCCGGGGTTTAGCTTAGTTGGCTCAGGGCCCACCCTGGTAAAATGTACCAATCAAATCTTTAAAACAGCAAAAAAAAATCCCTATTACTACAAGGGAACAAAAACTCCGTAAAAATCAGTTTTGACATCTATAAAATTATATAAGCTAACAAATAAAAGAAGTAATGAAACTTAGACAAAACAAAATCCAGTTCAAATTCTACAATCTGTACTAAGGATTCCACATTTTGGTTTAAAAAAAATTTTTTTTTCTGTTTTAGAAAAAAAATATACCATATGCTTACCCTAATTATTATTAAATGAACAAAAATACGTTTTAATGACTATATATCTCTAAATATGCACATCATAAGGAAGCATTTTAAACATTTATATGACTATATTGGTATTCTCAAATGCATCTAGCTCTTCTCCCAATCTGCATTCTTACATTTAAAAAAAAAAAATTCTGTTCAAGTAAAGGCCAGGCTTCACAGTTACAGTATATACTTTTCTTTCCTTTAAAACTACAGAGTATTTTTATGTTTAAAATCTGCAAGGTGACAAGAAAGGTATTAAAGTTGTCATCAGTGTCAAGAATGAGCCCAAATTTATCGGTAAGAAAGTGAAGGAAAAACATCTGAGATAGCTAATCGGGAAGAGATGGATGAAAGATGCCTGCAGGAGAAATTCACACCAAACTGAACAGAAATAACTCAGAAAGAGTACGCTTTCTGGACTGCAAGGAGAAATAAAATTTACTCCATAACACTCACAGAATTATGGTTATAAAATGAATTATCTACCTGTCCCTCTTACTTTACAGGCAGGAAAATGAAGGGCCAGCAAAGTCCATTCATTTGCTACAATTTGTGCAGCACTTGGTCCAGAACTGAAGTGTCTTGGTCCAGATGCTTTTCACTGCGTTTCTCATTTCCACAACTGTCTGACTAAATCTGCACAACATACTTGTTTATATATAGAATAGTAGTTCGTGCTCAAAGTCAGAAGTGATTTAAAGCAATCGTAAAATGTAGTTTAACAGTCAAATGTGAAGAAAAAGTTTCTCCCTATATATTACTGCCTCAGCAAGGCAATTTCTGTAAAAAAAAAAAAAAAAAGTCTTTTTATTTGGTATTAATTTTGCAGAGTGAGTGCCTATCAAAACAGAGTTCCTATAACAATATATACTCCGAAAACTATTACCAAGTTCACAGTCTCCACAGGCTGAGAGCATTTTGTTAACTGATAAGAGACTGTTACTTCAGAACAAGACTGTCTCAAATCCGAAGTAAATTTATAAGACAAAAATGTTTAACACTAGGCCACTTCAAATAAAAATGAGCTAATAAGTTGTCTTTTCTCTACATCAATGGCCTTTGTCTCATCACATTATTACATATTTTTCAAAGTGGCCTCATAGATCTCTCAAAAATGAAAGATAAAAACACTCTAAAATCTTTAATATAAAATTTGAAGAGTGGTATCAAAGTCATACTTCTCCAATTTTGTAACACTTTAAACTTTGGGGCTGGAGTGTAGCTCAGTGGTAGAGCGCTTGCCTAGCAAGGTCGAGGTCCTGAGTTCAAACCCCACCCCAGCACTGCAAATACAAAGCAATACATTTTAAACTCGCACATTATCAACTAACAAATATTTAATTTCCTTGATAGTAAGAATTTTAAAGTAGCAAAATATTAGTTTTGCTTCTTCTTCTCAGGCCTCCTCTGGAGAGAAAAGAAAATTACTTCCTAAGGGGAGTAACTGGAAGTGTCATGTGGGTGTGTTCAAAGAAGTCTGTATGTTTCTTTGGGAAATGAGAAAATTGTTGGACTTCAGTTTCGAAAATGTGATTCCTATGAAAACAACAGCCCGTCATAAACAAATAAGAGAACTGAAAGGTAAAACTGTCAATTAAATTGCACTGAGAACATCACAGAAAATCTACATGAGGATAATGTCAAAATTAAAAGATCACATAAAAATATCAAAGCGCTATTACATTTTCTCAAAATGTCAAGATCAAGAAACTCCTTTGTATAAATTCATTCCAGGATGAATTCAATATCCAGACCATTCTAAATGCAAGAGCATCAACCCAGCACCCAGTGCTCTCTAGCACTGCAGATATGTCCCCGACTTCCTCACTGAATGTCGTCCTTTAAACAGAAGAAACAAGACAGCAGCCCAGACACGTTCATCAGAAGTGAAAAACAAACACCTAAACCACAATTCACTTCCACCTAGACAAGTGTCAGAGCCAAGACATGCAATGCCGAGGCGGGAGGATGGCTTGAGCCCGGAAACTGGAAACCAGCTTGGGCAACACAGCAAGATGTCATCTCAGAAAGAAGGGAGGAAAAGGAGAGGGATGGAGAGAGAGAAGGAGGTCGAGAAGAGAAGGAAAACAAAGGAAAGGAGAAGGAGAAGAAAAGAAAGAGGAAGAAGAAAAATAATACAGTACTCATCAATGCTAGTAATGTTCATGTCTGCCAGGCTCCAAGCACAAGATGTTCCTCTCCGATACCCTCCACCCTGATACGGTCCAAAGACCACAGTCACAGCTCTGGGGAAGCCCTTCCAGAGTCCTTATCCCAGCCAGGAATGGTGGCTTACACCCATAATCCCAGCACTCTGGAGGCTGAAGCAGGAGAACTGTTGTGAGTTTGAGACCAGCCTGGGCTACAAAGTGAGCTCAAGGCCACCCTGAACTACATAGCGAAACCCTGTCTCAAAATCATTATCCCACGAAAACAATACGACATATCAAAAGTGACCTTTTACAAACTCATCAAATGTTTTATAAGTATGACACATATAACATCCTTGAGAGAAATGACATTCACATTCAGAGTGAAGAGAAATAGTAAGAAACTGAATTCAGCCAAGCATGCTGGTGTACACCTGTAATCCCAGCACTCAGGAGGCTGAGGCAGGAGGACTGTTTTAAGTTCAAGGCCAACCCAGACTCCATAATGAGTTCAAGCCTAGCCTGAACTGCATAAGACACTGTCAAAAAAAAAAAAAAAAAAAACATGAATTCAATCATTAGTTATTGTCAGCCAGCAGTGGTTGGAACTTAGACCTTACTGAAAATGCTAACTGAAGACCCAATCTGCCTGCACAGCTGCTGAATATAGACAGAAAGGAATGGACTCAGAAGCTTCTAGTCCAGGGAGAGAAACCTCAATTAAAATATTACCTAAATAAATAGCAAATACTATTGTGATAAATGTCCTTAAAGAAACTGCATACAAATTAGAGGATAAAGTAAGTGTATATAACCCGCCAAGGGTGCAGGGTGAGTTTCCTGGAGCGAGTGATGATTGGACAAAAATCTGCAGGTGGGTAAAAGAAAAGGATTAGAGAATCAGAATGTACTACTTTCTTCACAATTTTCTTTTTTTTTTTTAGCATAAATTCCCAACTAAATATAGAAGCCAAACCCCTATGGATGGAGATTACAATGGATTCCCCCTAAGTATCTGAAGCCCCTGAACCACAGAACATGCAAAGGACAGCAGGCCTGAACACACTGTGTTGAACTGAAAAAAAGCCAATGAGTAATATAGATTACCTGAACTGCTTTACGTTTTTAAAAACAGAACCTACATTTGCCCTGGCCCAAAAGCACTTGACACAGGACCTCAGCCAAAAACACAAACAAGAGGCACAAAGCCTGAGTGGATCAGTGTCTGTCTTTTCCCTGGGATGGTGAGGCTGGGGAAACAGCAAAGGCCATGCTATGGGGACTGGCACCTCCAGTTAACAGGAGGAGCAGCTGACACCCAGAGCCAGGTCAGACTCATGGGGGCCTAAATGTGCCCACAGCTCTTTGGAAAGGACGTGTCTCAAATGGTCATTCAGAAAATGGTAAAAGGGATCATAAAAATATGACAGCCTACAGACAGTTGGAAGCTAACAGTAAAGTGTCTACCACAGACTGCTATTGAATCTGGGCATGATAGCACATGCCCACAATCCCAGCATGGAGGAGACTGAGGCAGGAGGATTATTGCAAGTTCAAGACCAGCCTGAGTTACAAAGTGAGCTCGAGACCAGACCGAACTGCATAGCAAGAACCTGTCTCAAAAAGATCAACAAAAAACAAAAAAACTGCTATTGGTTCTATGCACTATCCATCATAAAACTCTATGATAAAAGAAGTGCCTGTGTTTTTCTTATGAGCTCCAAAAGCTCTGAGATCTCAGATGGTTTTGATTTTTGACTAAATGCCATCCTTACAGCATGAGATTACCTCATCCTTAAATGAAAGAGTGGTTTTTAATGACACACTCTTTCAGTTATTTCCACAAAAGGAAATGCTATGGGACACAGAGAGGTATGTTACTCTTCCAGCCAGAGAATTTCCACCACCTCTCTACAAGTCTCACTTTTGGGGCAGACCTTGAGAATGGTCCGCGGTAGAGATAGAAATGACCTGTGCACAGTATGAGCCTCCATCTGACGGCCCTGCACAAGTCCTGCTGGCTCTGCCCTGGAGGGAGATACCCAGGAGCCAGCAACTACCAGGCGATTTGTAAATTGAGACCTCATTGGCAATATACCATATGCACTACAGTGCTGAGCAATGCTCATCAATGCAGTTAAACAAGAAAAGGTCCCTTTTTAAAGATGGAGAGAAAGCCTCCAGTATTCATTAGCAAAAACATTGATAAAATGGGAAAAGAAGCAAAGTTTGAAAAGTAGGCAGTCAGATTATATGTACATCTATTCATTTAGTCGATTTTCACCAAGTTTTTACTGCCAAAGTACTATGTCACTTACACCAGAAATGATTATAGCTACCATATATAGGCAAGGAAATAGAAGCACACATTTAGACGAACTCCCAAGTCATTGTGCTTTTGAGGAAAAGTTGGGAGAAGGAGAAGTTGTAGCGACAAGCACAGCAGAGCATGAACCACACATAAAGCAAAATGTCAGCCTTTGAAAATGAGGCACCAAAATACCAGGAGAGATGGGTGTGGCAGCACACAGCTATAATCCCAGTTCTTGGGAGTCTGAGACAAGAGGATCACCTCAAATTTGAGGTCAGTCTGAACTGCATACATAGGGAGACCCTGTCTCAAAAACGAGAAACAAAAATAACAATAACAATGAAAACAAAACCAGAAGAGCAGATGGCATAACCACCACCAACCCAGGCTCTCAGGCATGCTTCTCCAGGGTTAATTTGAAGAAATCTTGCATTATAAGCACAGAATTAGAAAAACAAATTCTGTACACTATTTCAGTAGTAGAGCTGGGTCGGGGATATAGCTCAGGAGCGCAGCACTTGCCTGGAAAGCTCAAAGTACTAAGTTCGATTCCTGGTTCCTAAAAAAGCTTTTTTAAAAAAAAAATAGTACTGCTTACAAGCTCATAGTGCAAACATTAGCAGTGCCATTTTGAAACCCAAGAAGTAACTGACAAAGCACACATCTATATGTGCAAAAGAAGATCTAGCAGATCTTCTGCTCTGCAATTTCTCTACACTGAAGTCACTTGTCTCAGCACGATGTGGCGAGCCATATAGACAATGGGAAACATCTACCAGGCAAAAAGCAATTAGTAAGCTAATATATTGCATTTTAATCAACATAATATTGCTCTAATTAACATCCATATTAGCAGTCAACACATAAAACCACGTTTAAATTTCACAAATATACCCTGTTTAAATAGGTACTCATGTTAAGAAACAATGTTTAGCAAATACTTTTCCAGATTATGAAGACTGAAATGTAATGTTTTATTTAAACTTGTATAAGTAGCTTCCTCAATGTACAAACACATGAATAATTCCATGCTTTTTACTTTAGACATTAGCCACTATTCAACTCTACATAACACTTCCACCAACATTCTGTAAGATGGTTTATGAAAAATAATTAAATGTATTTGACTGGTACTGCTTAAAATGTTCGAATACATTAAGTATAATTATAACCATAAAAATATTCAATTATCTACATTTGTTATATAAAGAACATCAGAATATGGCAAAAACCTGTACTATGCATTGTTTTTGATAGTTTAAAACAAGGGGCACGATTACAATATTTTCCATTAATAAAAGAACAAATCGTAAGCAGATGGGTAAGAGAAAAAGAATGTCTCTTGCATTTCACCATGTGTTATGAGCATAATTTCTGGTAGACAAACTGTGATTCTTACTCATCCACACATCCAGTCAGAATAGCTACAAATTCTTTTCGGAACCAATCAACATTTGTTTTCCACTAAAAGATAAATAAATTGATTTTTTTCCCCTTTGCTCGACTGATACATAAACTGTCATTTAAAAAGAAACAAAGCAGCTCATTTGATTAGGTGTAATTTATTCTACAGGCATCTGCTAAAAAGTTGGCAATTTTCATGCTTAATGAGGGAGGGGAAAGTAAAGAATCAATTTTCACACTTACAATATAATTTTACTGAGCTATTTTTGCATGTTCACTCCAAAACCAAAAAGGAAAGGCATGTAATGTGAACAGACAAAAATATTTTCAAGAATTTCTACAGTTGGTCCTGAAGAGTATTTATAGGCACATTATTACACAGATGGGTGTTATCCCAAAAAGAGTAATTTCTTCAGGGGGATTTGAAAGCCACTACTTAAGATTAAAAAGCAAAAAATCTTTACACAAGTCAATTTTAGAAAACATTTCAAGGTATCAACAACTTAAACAGTTGACTAATCTTAATAATTCTACTTCCCTGCTAAAATAAAGGGTTGGTTTGGTTTTGCTGTGGTTTTTTAAAGATGAACTCTTACACAATTCAGGGTGCTCTTTGGCTCACTTCATTTATGAAGCCCAGGTTGGCCTTAAACTCATCATGATTCTCCTGCCTCAGCCTCACAAGTGCTAGGATTACAAGTGTGTGTCACCTATTGAAAGGAAGTTTTAAAATTTTCTGTAAGGCTATATCGTCCTCTGAGGTGTACTTCTGGTTTGCTTTTTCTTTTACTTGGCCCATGCTTACTCCATTGAGCCAGTTTCTCCCTCACTCTTCTCTTCCACTTTTTCAAATAAAGTTTGCTATCATTAAAGAAAATTGAAATAAAAATTTTAGTATAAAATACGAACAAATCTGTTCTCATAAATTAAAAATATTCTTCAATGATGAATAATTTCTGTTTCCTTTTTTTCTCTTTTATTTTTCTTTCCTACTATCTTCTCTAAGAACTTATTCTTTCCCCTAATCGTGAGCAAAGGTAATACCCACAAAGAATAAATTATTAATTTGGTGAATCACAGTTTCATGGAGCTTTATTTAAAGGGGATCCCAACTTTGAGTTTTATAGATATAAATGATCAAATAGGCAAAGAAATTAAAGAGTTTATCTGATCGCAGAGAGCAAAAAAAGGGACAAAAGTAGCAAAACAATCTGGTAGATTCAGAAAAATAACTATCTCAGTAAAATTAAACTGGAATCAGCTAAGAAAAAACAACTAGTTTTTCTGAAAAGAAAAAAAAAGATCCACTTATTGTCTTTCATCTCCAAACACTAAATCATATTAATATCGCAATCATCTTCATCATGACCAAAGTCTGGAGAAAGCAACTGCTTTATCTGAAAAACAAATCTGTTCCTAGTACACAATACACTGACCAGCTTGAGAGAAATGAACATTTCCCCACTGCTTCTTAACAAAGGGAACAGGAGGGCAGCTCTGGGCTGGGAGGGAGGAGAAACAGGAAACCAATTCACCCTTCCCATGAGCCAGCCAGCACTCGGACTGGGGGACAAGAAGAACAGAGTCTCCTGGGACCCACTGTCCCTGTAAGTGACCAGCTGATTGGGAGCAATACACACTGAGTTGACAGCAACTAAGATACAAAAACAACTTAATGCCTGTATTGTTTGATTGATTTTGTAGGCCTAAAGTCAGTAGTCAGAGCATCTATTTAGAGTATAACAATATGCAATATAGCAACTTGTGGGGGATTTTACTCAGTCTTGTTCTTGAAATTCAATAATGCTGTCACTGTTTTGTTGTTTTGCTTTAGTCAATGTTTTGTTTTGATTGATTTTATTTTGTTCTGTTTGATTTTGATGTGTCTGATACTATGGGCAGCAATTTTGAAGACAGCAAGAAGCATTATGATAGCAATAGTTGATTTCCTATTATCCTGTTTTGGAAGCACTCTATCAGATAATTTCAGTGTTTGTTTTGATTGGCTTTATTCTGTTTTATTTTGTTTGGTTTTATCCTCTTTAAAATGAAAGTTTTTAAAAAAAAGGAGAAACACAAGACTTCAGAGCTCTGATAAAAGCTTCAAAACACTATGAACAAAACCCTGACTACACAGGAACTGTCACAAAGAATCAACAACTGGGACTCATCATATAAAAATCTTTTGCACAGCAAGAGAAACAACCAACAGAGTGAAGAGAAAACCCACAACATGGGAGAAAATGTTTGCCAGTTGTTCCTCAGGCAACAGATTAGTATCATAAACATATAAAGAACTCAAAAAAATCAGTCCTCACAGAGGTAAAAACTCAATCTAAAAATGGGCATCTGAGATGAGATGAATACACACTTCTCAGATAAAGAAATACAAACTGCAAAAAATATATGAAAAAATGTTCAACATCACTGGTCATTCAAGAGATGCAAATTAAAACAACCCTGAGATTCCACCTTACCCCAGAAAGAATAGCTATTATCAAGAAATCAATCAATAACATGGTGGAGGGGTTGTGGGGACAAAGGAACCCTTCTCTACTGTTGGTAGGAGTGTAGGTTGGTACAACCAGTGTAGAAATCAGTGTGGAGATTCCTCAAAAAACTAGGATTGGAGGTCTCATTTGACCCAGCTATTCCCTTTCTGGGTATCTTCTCAAAAGAATTTAAAAAGTCATACCACAGCAATATACATACACCACAATAGCAGCACAATTTGTAATAGCTAGATCTTGGAAACCACCTAAATACCCATAAACTGAGGAATGAATAAAAAAGATTTGGTACTTTTATATAATGGAGTACTACCTGGCCATAAAGAAAAATGGATGCAATTTGAGATCATACTCATGAAAAAAATGAGACATGCATTCGTAAACTGAGAAGCTGAAAGGACACATTTATGCATATGTGTAAAAACACACACACACACATATATATTATGGTTAAGATTCTTATACTACTGATTTCTCTGAATTCATTAAAGAGAAAGATTTGCACTGTTCGGAAAATTGAATGTAGCTATCTTGTGCTCTGGGTAACTGATTTGGAGATGGCAATGTGCAATGTATGTACCATGTTGTCCTCTGATTGTTGTGTTTTGAAATTTTGTTTTTTTTTCTCTTTGAAATAAAATAGATTTGAAAAAAATCAGCTCCTCAATGAATCAAATCATACATTTTTTTAAAATTTATAATTCATTAAAGACATTGAAGAGCTGATTTTCTTCAGGGGAAAGAAAATTCTACCTTACTACTAATATTTGCATGTACAAGAAAGGCTATTATCATATTTCAGAGACAAAAATAATAGTCCTAACATTCATCAAGTGAGCAGACAGGGCAAGAATTAATAACTCTTATCTTTAATCAGAAAATTATTTCAAATGCCATTTGGTAACTGTTCACTGCTGCCAATCCACATTACAGATCATTCCAGTAAGTTGGCTATAAAGCAATACAATTACTGAAGTTAATTATCTGCTGCAGAATTATTCATGATTTAGAATCAATGGATTTCTTGAGGCTGGGCTATCACAAATGTGCCTGGTGAGTACACAACTCACAACATACTGCAGACTTAGGGGAGAGCTGTGGTAATACCAGATAACCCTAATGCTTGAAAATTTTGACAACACATCTCCGTTCACCAAGTCCCTTCTCCATTTCCTGCAGAGCACTCCCCTAAATCCCATGGTTGCAAGCAGGTGGATAGAGTATGTGTTGGTGCCCATACCTGCACGAAGGTGAACACTCATCTAACCCTGAATTTCAAGAGTTTGACCCAGTCAAGGCTGACACCCACACAGCATTTGGAGAAGCATGGCTGATCCGGGTGCACAGCCCCTGAGGGATCCGGGCTTGCTGAGCGCTCTTCCAGTCACCTACTAAGGCGTCTTCCTCCTCTGCATGCAATCACATGAACAGAAATCTAAACAGAGGTTACACACAAAAGAAGTTCATGGGACAGGCCAAGTAACAGCCTCACCACGTCCATCCCGATTCCACTGAAACTCAGATCGACTTTTAAGTCCGGGCAACGCAGTCTGGCTGCATATCCAGGAAGAAAGGGACTGGCGAACACACAGAAGTCTGCAGTATGTCACAGTCAGACATTTGGCTTACAGTAAGAATTTCATTACTTTGAAAAGTCCTAAACTACAGAAACTCAGTTTTCAGTGGCCGTGCCATTAATTAGAAATTACTAAGGAGCAAACCAACTGTAGGAAACTTTAAAGCAGCCCTCAGTAATGAAAAAAAAAAAATTCTCAAAAACAACCGCTCAGTCCAGCTGTCACTCATCCTTCAACCACTACACTGAAACTTTCACCAAGCAAACACGCATTTCAACTGGAAGCAAAGAAGCCAACAGCTTGGACACAGAAAACATTTTGATACATCTGCTTAGTCACATTTCTTAACAGCGTTATATTGAAGTTTTAGAATATGATATAAATATGTAAAGAACACAAGACACACAAAGCAGAATATACTGCAAGAAGTGCCTTTTAAAAAGACAGAAATCAGAACACATATTCACCAGTTAAACTCATTATTGTTGCATACAAAGACATGATTTCTTGCTAACCAATACATTTTTCCTTTCATTTAATAAGAAAGCTCTCCTAAGAATTCACTCATTCCTCCTTGCTGAACAAGACACTACTGTATTAAAAAACAAAACATCTAAAGCACTACAAGAGTACAAGAGGGAGACAGCTTCACCCCAAACGAGCATCAGTCTCACTTCCATGTTAGTCCAACCACAGCAGCCACACTCCAGCTGTCCAAACTAACCAGCCACAGACAGTGAAAGGCACAGAACGATGGAACCAGTTACTTTAAAAAGTCACAGGCACTTGACTTTTGGAATTAGGAAAAAAAGGCAAAGACAAGATTCACTACATTGAACAGACTCTCTCACAAGTTATTTCAGTTCTGTATGCTGAGATAAAGTACAATATATACAGACTACACCAAAGTCATAATTAGCTTAATGCTTCTCAAATACCTGGCCAATTTTTATGTTCCAATAAATCATGTCAAGTGTGGTTGCTTTACAAATGCTAACAGCCCAGAGTCTCCTGCACCCACTAGTGTTTAAATGGCATGTTTACCTCGACAGAAGAGGCACCCACTGTCACACTCTAACAAAAACTATACTGAAAGAAATTTCCCGTGAAGGCAGGGCTGCTGCCGTTGGAAAGATTCACAAAGAAGGATATTCATGGACTTGAAAGATCGTGTCCAAATGGAAATACTACACAAAGGTTTGTTCTCTCTGATACCCATGTTGAAATCTTCACATGGTCTTGTAGGAAATGGGAGGTCTTTAAAAGCGATTCAGCTCTCTCCCAAAGGACTGGGTCACTCCCTCAGGACTGCCTGAGGTCTCTCTTCTGCATACACCTGCTTGCCCTTCCACTTTTCCACTACATTATTCCCAATAGTGTGGGGCAAGATGCCACCAGACCTCCAGCCTCCAAAACAGTGAGCTAAAAATTATAACCCTCCCTTTATTAACGGCCCTGTCTAGGGCATTCTAATAGCAAACCGCAAATAAACTAAGACACACTCACTGGGGAAGGATAAAACTCTATTCTTTTTACTTCAAAAATCATTATTTGCTTGCTCTTCTCGCCGTAAGTAGCAGAGGACAGTGAAAATAACACACAGAGCAAGAAACATTGTTGTCATATATGGTATGCAGGCCACACTGCACAAGCACCCGAGGTTAGGTGCTCCTGAGGGATCAGGTATCCAGCCCACACTCTGCTCAGAAAGATCCACACCCTAGTGCAGGTTGGCCTGGAAGAAGAGATCCCTTTTTCCTCTTCTCAAAGACTGCATTATCCAACAGCTATGCTGAAGGGAAAAAGAAAAATCAAGGTTCTATTTCAAGTAAATACAGACTCCTGTGGTGTCAGGGGTTGGACCACGTGGTAGATACTGCTTGACCTCCGTGTTTTTACCTTGGAATGTGGTTTTAATAAATCAACTATCTTTCCCAGTCTCTTCTGCATTAAAGAATTATGATATAATTACATTCTGGTCAAAATGTGTGATGGTTAATTTCAACTGTCAACTTGATTGGACCTGGACTTTGGACTTTAGAGCAATGCTATAACTACTGAGACTGTGGAGAAGAAACTAGCACTTTTTCAGTTGTGCCTATGTGGCAGAATTATAATCTCATTATTCTTGTGTTTCTTTGGAGAGTAAATAGGGTTTAAAGAGAGGTGATGTGCTATCAGGTTCTCATTAAATCAGTGTTATCATACCTTTTTTGGTAATTGCAGCTAGATCGACCAGATTTTGATTTATATCCTAACTGCTGCAATTGGAGGAGGTTAGAAAACAGAGCAGCCATATTCCAAACTACGTACCCTGCATTTCCACCTTAATCCCCAACCCTAGCATCTCCATCTCCCCTAGGGAATATTTCAAGAGAGGCTGTCCAGGTAGCTGTCCAGGTTCTTCTTTGTCTCTCCAAATAACCCACTGTGTAAAAAGAAGTCAGAATGGTCTACTTACTAATTACCTAACCTATTACATATTTACCAATTAGGTCACTTTCCTCCTTAAAAAACTCCAATGGCTGGGCATGGTGGTGTACACCTGTAATCCCAGCACCTGGGAGATTGAGACAGGACAATCACTATGAGTTTAAGACCAGCCTGGACTACACAGTGAGCCCTGTCTTAAAACAAAACAAAACAAATCCTAATTATATAATATGCCCTATTCATTCTTCCTCCTGCCTAACTTGTCTTGTTCAGTAGCTAACACATTGAGAACAGTGGCTGATATAACAGATGCACAATCAATGTTTGTTGAGTGATTTGATGACCAGAACATAAAACACACATTAAACTTACAATATGGTTATTTAAACACAGTTGGCAATCACTATATGCAAGAAACAAATCTTTTACCAAATGCCTATAATCTGAGAATCTCCATGTTATACAGGCATTAATTCATTTACTCATCAAAGCAAGCTGGTAAAAAATTATACTCATTGTGCCAATGGAGCTATTAAGTAATGTTAAGTAAAATTTATAGGAGGCTGTTGTAGAATAAATTCCAGCACTATACTCAACAGACCAGGACAAAGACAGTCATACCAAGTAGCACGTAATCATACTGAGTTGTAAAACAGATTAATTCTTTAAAAGCGCGGGGGTGGGGGGGTTAACACCAACCACAAGAAAGGAGCCCACCTACCTGAGACGCATGATTTTAAAAAGTCACCACTATTTTAACTTTATAAAAAAGGGTGATTTCTTTTTTCCCAAGTCAGTCCTTTCTTCCTATAAAGCCACCCCTCAGTTGAGCTCAGCAAAATACCTTTCTACTTTACACACAGGGAGCTGCCCCATTCATGAAATGCTAATAAAAGCCAATTAGATCATTAAACTCAATTTGTGAAATTGTGTTCCTTGACAATCAGCCCCACCCTGTAATATGTAATTACCGGCTCACTTGTAAAGCTCTGTGCCTCCCCGTCTCACCATTTCCCTCTGTAATTTAACCTCCCTTGTGTTCTAAGGTGAGGAATAACCAGCCTCTTCCCTTCTCCACTGAAGGTTCCAGGGTAACAATTGTCAGCCTCTACATGGAAATACAAGGGTCTATCTAAGATCATCACTCTAAAATGCAGCAAATTTTTAGCTAAAAAAAAAAAATACTCATTGTGTTAAAGCATAAGAAAGAGGCGATTCTTGAGACAACAGCATTTCATTTATTCAGATGTTCTTCATGCAAATGGTAAGGAGGAGTGAAGTAACAGAAAGCTAAGAACTCAGCATGTAAAATAAGAATCTGATACAGTGTTCATCTTGAACTCATAATAGATGAATTAGGTAAGAATCCAAATGAAAAAAATCTGGATTATTTGTATATTCAAAGAGAATGAGAAAGTAGCTCTGAATACACTTGTCTGTAATGACCTAAGCATTATAGTTTCCAATTTCGTGTCAATGTGGGAATATGCTAACATAAGTTAAATTGTAAACATACTTAATTTAAATACCAGAGTTTTTTCTTAATATTTACTTCTTTCTCCTGGTGCTACTGCCTATGAAGTGGAGGTCTGGAAAAAAAAAAAACTCTTTAAAGCTGCAAGTTTTAAAATCATAATGAATCACACTCAGTTGATTACAGACTAAATGATCAGTTTTGGCAATCTTTATTTGCAACAATCTCAAGTTTTTATAAAAGGTTCTAGTGAATACCATGAATCTCTGGCACATGCTCATGATCCAAGAAAAGTACATATTGCAAATGCCTTTCTCTTCTCAAATATGGGCAAGGAGCTCATGGATATAGGAGTAAATTCCTAGAAAGTTCATGAAAGTATACAGGAAGGTTTCAAGACAGATGCCTTAAGGTCAGCTTCACTCCTAGTCACAAACACCCAAAGCAGAGACTTTGTGTATGTTTCCTTCTTAAGAGCAGGGGAGTCAGTCCAAAGCCTTAGCAAATCCCTCATGGGATGTGACCCTTAATCACTCAGGGCCAGAAGGGGTAACAGCAGATGGGCAAGAAACACAAGTCACATCACTGGATTAAACTCAGTAGATTTTTTTTTTTTTTTTTTTTAAGAAGGAGGTCTTGCTTTGCAGTTCAAACTGATTTGAACTCTCCACGTAATTTAGGCTGGCCTTGAACGCTTGGTGCTCCTTCTGCCTCACCCTCCTGAGTGCTGGGATTACGGGCAAGCACCACATAGCCACTAAGCTCAATAACTTTTTCCCAGAACTGGAAAGTCCATCTCACCAAAGGGCAATTTCTTGGACCAAAGCTAGTGTTCTCTTTGCGTGGAAAAGGTAGAAATAGGCAGGATATCTGAAGCGTTAACTATACCTTTGGCCAAATTATCAAAATTTAAGAAGGTAGGATGAGAACAGAAAGGTTCATAATAACACAACTATGTTTGACATTTTATAGATGAACAATAACTAAATGAGCAATTCATTTTCCGAAGTGAATTAAAAAACATAAAGCCTAAGGTTAGGAAAGCATGGACACATACAAACTTGAACATACATGCACACATATATGTCTATTTACATAGATATGTAAATGATGATAGAAGACAGATAAACCACTGTCTGTGTAACAAATCACTTGAACTACAACCCGTTAGATATAATCATTTTTCTTTTGGTGGGGGGGACCAGGAACAGAACTCGTGACCTTGAGCTCGTCAGACAGACACTTATGCCACTAAGCTAAGACATAATCACTTTTCATCAGATATGTAGGTTATAGACACAGAAACCAATCATTTCTCAGCCTTTTGGCTGAGATCAAGTACAGTCATAGAAACCATATTATACTCTTTTGCAAAAGTTAATACCAGGCCAGGTGTGATGGCACATGCCTATAATCCCAGTACTCGGGAGGATGAGGCAAGAGTGAGTTCAATGCCATCCTGGGCTACAAAGTGGGTTCAAGGCCAGTCTGAAACACATAGAAAAACTCTATCTCAAAAAGACATTTAAAAAAAAAAAGTCAATACCAGAATTACACTGCTAACTCCATTATATTTAAATACTGGTATTTTCAAAAAGGATACTGAATCCAAGAAAACCCACATATGAAAAACACACGCATGCACACACAGAGAGAGAGAGAGAGAGAGAGAGAGAGAGAGAGAGAGAGAGAGAGAGAGAGAGAAGAATACAGACACAAAAGCAAGCTGTTCTGTATCTTTCTCTAAAAAGGTTCCCTTGGGACCAGAAATGAGATTAGCAAAAGTCAGTGCGGTACCACAGAGTGATGGACCCAGTGTGATCACTGATTCTTCTAAATAAAAAGACTTTCATTAGAAGAAAACCAAAAGGTTTCTTTTTAAATCAAAAGGTTAAAAACAAGAAGCATGTATCAAGATGTAATGTCACAGACCGAAGGACCCAACACTTAGAAAGCCAAGGGGAAAAGAAGTCACTTCAGTCAGGAGTTTAAGGTCAGCATGGGCAACATACAGAAACCTCACTTCAAAAACGTAAAAATGAAAATAATAATTATGTGAGGACTGCTCTATTACTGTGGCATATGAAGTTCCGTGGCAATGACTGCTTTGTGCATCACCTCAAACGAGATTTTTTTAAAAAAATGAATAGAAGGTTGAATCTAAGACCCACAACAAAAGCAGCAAAGCAATAAAATCAACTGATACTTCAGATTAAACCAGACATGCAAATAAGTTTCCCTATAACAAAAATATGCTTGTAAGTAATGAGGCAAAAGAAGCTGTGCATTTCATCACTTTAAAATAACTGAGAAAGGAGCTAGAAACATAGTGGCTCATGCCTATAATCCCAGCATCGTAGGAGGCTGAGGCAGGAGGACCACAGATTTAAAGTTCATCCTGGGCAACTTAGAGAGATGCTTTCTCAAAATAAAAAAGGCTAAAAGGGCTGGGGATGTAGCTGTGTGTGAAAACTGTGGGTTCAATTCCCAGTACAGTAAGTAACAAATGCTGGAGGTGGGGCTTGAGAGAGGGAGAGAGAGAGAGAGGGAAAGGAAGAGATTACAGGCAGGTAATGTGTAACAAAATGTAAATATAATCATTAGTGCTAGGAAAATTGCTAGGTAATATGAATCTCTCCTACTTTACTGTTTTTCTAGGCAATACAGTATTTCAACATAGCTTTTCTCAGCTGAGGAGTCAGTAAGCACATTTCACAGTATCTGTCTACATGCTTTCATATACAGATTTACACACTCTTACTGCTCCACATTTTCTGTCTTTCTCTACCTCTCTTCTAATAAACCCAAGTGCACACGGACCCACACTCAGTCCATCCAATCACCCCTGTAGTTTCAGCTGTGCGCTCTACTTTGGTCCTTTGGGCATTTCTCTCTCTCTTGTGTTTTCCACCTCTCTTTTCTGTATCCTGAAGTGGCAGGCACAGTGTTTTTCACGGTGGGGAGAAGCTTCCGATGCACTCAGGTGACAAAGGTGCCACTTACGCTGCCTGCCGTGAGACTGACACTATTCCTAATCATTGTCCCACTGCCTCGTAAATGTGACCGGGCAACACAGAATCACTCATTAATTGAGAAAAACCTTTTGATGTAGAACCCCAAAACAAAAGAGAAACCTGGAAAAAAACGGAAGGATTTCTAAAAGAATTTAAAGCGATATAGAGAGATACAGATGGCCAGAAGGTACTGAGTACGTAAAATAAGAACGAAAGGCTCTGAAAAACATTTTCTAAAGAGAATTTAAGGGAATGAAACAAGAGAATTAAGAAAGAGCTGTCTATAGTGGAAGACAATTCCAGTACTCTGGAGGCTGAGGCAGGCGAATCATTGTTTGAGGCCAGCATGGGAAACTTAGCAACTCAGTGGGCCCGTCTCAAAATAAAAATGAAAAAAGGAGCCTTATACTTTACTGAAAATTCAAAATTCAACAAAAGTTTTGGATGATAAAACCGAAGCAATCTTCCAAAAGCTGAGTAAGAGATGGGTGAAAAATAGGAAACAGAATAATTTAGAAGGAGTTCAAGAGTAGGTCCCTCAATAAAGGACTTGAATGAGGTAAAGAAATATTACCACTGATATAATACTAGAAAATGTTATAGAACAGAAATGTCCACTTTATTAAAAAAAAAAAAACAGTGAAGGTCACAGCAGATAAACATTTTAAAAGTCTATACCACATCATATCACTATGAAATGTCAGAATGTGAGGAATAAATAAAAGATCTGAAACACTTCTAAAAATGCATGAAGCCAAGGAACATACAAAGAAATCAGAATCAGAAAAGTAACTGGATTACTCAAGAGGCCTGGATACTGAACTGTGATGGAGAAATGTCTTCTAAATTATGAGGGACAATGAGTTCTAACACAGAATTCCACACCCTCCCAATATATCAATAAAAACAAGGACTAAACAAAGATTTTCTACATGTCCACATGCAAGTTCGAACACAACACCCAGAAAGTAAAAGGATCCAGCATTATGCTATGTACAAGGGTAAGAGGAGTAAACAAGACCTGCAGAGACTTGCAGAGAACATGGTTCAGACTTGAGAAAAAAACAAGCTCTAAGGAACTTGCAAACATTGGAAGGAGGTGAAAAGGAAATACTATCTATAAATTATTTCATGCATTTGGCCGTTTGGGCAAATAACTATGATAAATATCCTGAATTTGTTGGGATGAAAACAGTAACTAGTATATAGCATAACAAAAGCTAATAGAAATCATAAGCAATGTTCAGTGGTAGGAAAACTAAAAATTTGTAGGAGGAAATTAGTTATGGTATTAATAGTGTAATTACTATACTGCGGTGTTGATTACTGATATAAAGTGTAACGCAACCATGTGGGAGACCGTAAGGAGATATAAGATAGCTGAAGACTCAGCAGTGGGACAGGCATTCAGTAGAAAGCATCCAAAATTGTCAACAAAGAGCAATGTAACTATGTTATTTTAAACTATGGTAAGTACAGTTAATATAAGGCTCTTAGTACTGAAGTATTAAGGGGTGCTTACTTGAGTAAATAACTTCCTATTGATAACAAGAGAAAGAACAAATAGAAATTTTGGAAAAACAGCACAGGATGTTCCTGGATCCTCTCTTCATCCAACCCAAAATTACTCTTTGGAGTATCTTCCAAAAGGTAAACTTTCAAAACATTTAAATAATTATTTTCAGATTGTAAAGTACAAATTCTAATGACTTAGGAATTTAAAACAAACTTTGTTTTATGCATTGTAGATAGTGATCAAGTCTTTGTTACTATGAAATGAGCATTTAAACATCTAAATTTAAAGTGTAAAGAGAACATAAATGTTCTCTGGAAGAATCATCAAATGAAATGAGCAACAAATTTAATTTCTATATATCAAAGAAAGTTTCTTGCATGAATTGGGATTTGGAAGACAAACTACTGACTGATTATATATTTATGTTAATTGAATGATGAATTATGTACTCTGTCTAAAGAACTATGCTTATATTATACATAAACAGCAATTTACACTGATGCATGCCTGGCAAGCATCTGATTCATTAAATCAGTAAGTGCTCTTACAAATGTGTCTAAAAAGATTTTCCATCAGTTTATAAAGAATATATTGATTTAGTGAATGGCATAAATACATGCAAATCTAACACTTAGACAAGACTACCCAATAAAAAAAGTAGCCATATAGATTTTTGTGTAAATTATGAAACCCTTGAGCAGTGATTTCATAAGCAAGATATATATTTACCAGTATATGAAAATCACAGAAATAAGTCACTGCATGCTATCATCATAATGCACTACAAAACTATGAATTAGGTAATGGATCACCCAAGTTTTACAGAAGTAAACATACCATGAAAACAAGATATCTGACAAAATGAACATTGTGATACTGTTCTTCTCATTATTACTTCAACTTGCTGTGAGTACAGTCCTAAGCTCTGTGCTATTTGTACATGAGTGCATATATGCATATTATAATGTATTATTATTGCTATTAGAAATGAGGAATATTAAGTAACCACTGAAGATCACAAGGAGCCTAGATATAAGCTTCAACTCTTCAAACACTGGCCTTAAGCACTAAAATTGTTAAGTAGGTTTATTTCTGACATTGTCATAAGAAGGTTATAATGAAAAGGGCTCCAGTCATAACCAACAAAACAGGAAGAGAATTAAACAATGCTTTATATTTTTTAAAAAACTGATGCAGAATGAAAAGTTTTGTATCCCATACACCAACTATCCAGAGCATAATCTTTTTTTTTTTTTTTTAAGAGTAGGGAAATTAGCGCCCACCCTGGTAAACATGAGGTTGTGAGTTCCATCCCAGGTGCAAAAAAAAAAAAAAAAAAAAAAAAAAAAAAAAACAGTAGGGAAATTTATTTGACAAAAGGAATACATAATACGAATGGGAAACAGGGTAACTACTGAGAGACAGGAGGCGTCCCAAATGGGTTACCCCAAAACATAATTTTAAAATTTATGAAAGAACTATTAAAACCCCATTTAACTTCCCCAAAATATACTAAAAAGCATTCAAACTCACTAATAATCAGAAGAGACAAATTAAAATAATGAAATGATTTAATATAGCAGTGACACAGATTTTAAAATACAATAACAATTATTGGTAGATTGGGGAAATGAAACATTTCCATGTAGAATACAAATTGATGCAACCAATTTAGAAAGCAATTTTGAAGCACAAGCCTATCTTAATTCAACAATTCCATTTTAAAAATCTATCCTAGAGAGAATCTGGCACAAACACACATGAAGAATCCTCAGGAAAATGCATAATCTTAGGAATAGATGCATAAACTGTGGTTGATTCACACAATTCAACTGAACTAGATCTACAAGAAAGTTTTAGACAAATCTCAGAACGGTAGTAGAAATGCAATTTGCAAGCAAGCGTACATAATGTAAAGGTGTTGACATAAAAATTGAACACACACTTAAGACAACAGTATATGCTGTTTATGGAAACATGTGCAATCAGAGTACAAAAATATGCTTGGAAATGATCTTCAATAACTTGAGGACAGTGATATCCTCTGGCGTTAAAAAGGTGGAAGGGTAGGAGAGCTGCATTAGCTATACCTGTTAACACTTCATCTCATTAAAAAGAGAGAATGAGACAGACTAAAGCAAACATGCAAACAATGCTACTTCCCAAAGTGCTCAGTATTATTAAAGAGTTCTTTCATGTATATCAAAACACCAAGACACTGAAGTTTAAACATATGTCTTGGCCAATCCTATCTTGAACATTCATAAAATTCAGCAATACTTCAAATTTTCAGTATTCCAAAAATAGTTTCCTAAACTAACCTTTCAGCGTCCTCTTTTCTCATCCCTTATACAGGCCTTGCTGCAGTGTTTACTTACATTATCCAAAAGATACAAGTACCACCAGCTCAGGGTGCACAAAGGCTCTTCATGTCTCCTGAAACGCTTCATCTGCCCTCTTGGTCAGACCTACCCATTTCACGTTTCAAAACCTTTTTCCTCTGAAAACTTCCCAAACTTGTCCCATTTCCAACCCTCAACAGAACTTCCACTCCTCTATTTTACTGTTCTTTATTCCCTATCTTTTTGCATGTTGTTTTCTTTAAACCACAAAATTATTAAAAGCACAGACATTGATTTTTATCTACCTGAATCACCCTTTAACAGACTGGATAAATAAACATTTTAAATGCATGTAAAGTTCGCTGAAGAGAAAGATTTGTGCTGGTACTGTTCAGACAACTGAAGGCAAATGTCTTGGGCTCTGGGTTATTGATTTGGGGGTGACAGTGGGCAATTTATGTACCACTGTTACCCCCTGATTGACGTGCTTTGAAATTCTGTTGTAGCTTCTTTCTTCTTCTTCCTCTTCTTCTTTTTCCTTTTCTTTCTTTTTACGTTTGAATAAAATGGATTTGAAAAATAAATAAAATGAATATAAGACTTATCTGGGCTGCAACAGTGGCAGAAACCATGCTCACACAGAGCAGAGTTGAGTTAAGAAAAATAGCCGTGGGGAACACTGAAAACTCTGGATGAAAAGTTCTAGAAAAACTTAGAAGCAAAGATCATACATGGAAGCAAATCAATGGACTCCATCCAGAATATTCTTGGACAATAGATTCAAAATGGAGTATCCTGAAATGGTGTGATGGCTGATACATTGTGTCAGCTTGAGAAGTTTAGAAACTTAACTAAAAAACTCAGCAGGCAGCCATGATCCTTAACTTTGTAAATATCCTCAGCCTGTGCAAGAGCATGGCACAGAGATGGTGTGAGTGTTACACCTGCCCTGGCATAGGGGAGCGGGGCCTGGTAGCCTGCTTACAATATAAGGGAAGACAAGAGGCTTGTTCTTCCCTTCTTTTGCTTTGGCTGCTTTGGCTGGCTGCTGCCTTGAAAAGTTGCCCCAGTGCCAGGCCACCCTGCCTTGGAGCCAGCTGATTATGACTAAAATCTCCACAAACGGTAAGCTAAATAAACCTTTCCTTCCTTCATCTGGGGAGCCAGGTACTTTGTCCCTGCCACGAGAAAAAGTAACCAAGACAAACAGATTTACTTATAGTAATTAATAAGAACTGTCATAAAAGCACTGGAATGACAGCTCGGTCTGGTACAGATATAGATGGCAGCAAGAAACATTTATGAACCTGAAATATGAAGTGAGAAATAAAAATGATCTTACATGTGAAGAAATTATGGAATTGATGTGCAACTTTTCTATAGCAGATCATTGCAAAAGGAGCAGATTTATGCGTGCTATTCTAAGTCATGGGGAAGAAAAAAAAAATTTGAAACAAATGGACCTATTGACCTGAAAAGATTAACAAAGTTCTTCACAAGGGATCTTAGAAGTCTAGCAATATTTAACTTCTTCATAATTATGTGAAAATTCATAGCATACATCAAAACATTGCTAATTATGAAAAATGTAAAATTATAATAATTTCTTTTCATAATGATTATACTAATATTCATAATTACTTATTCCCAATTAAGTTCAATTTCAACTACCCAGTTCCGAGTTTGAGGTAGCTTCAATTGTGGTTCTTTTCCTAGGGAAATGGTATGGCTCTGAAGTGTTCAGTTAGAGAAAGAAATACAATATTACTGATATTGTTTCCTCATTCGCCATACTTTTGTACTTTTAAAAAGTCAACCATTTTTTAGTGATAAAAACACTGTTCTTTTGTAAGCATGGACACAATACATAAAATTTGTGGGGTTTTTTGCATGAAAGTGGAATCATAGGAAAAGAACTCAAATTCTGTTGCTACCTTCATTATCCGGAGTAAGAAATAATGTTTAAACTCAGGTTTGTGTTGCACACAATTTCAGCATAGCACAAAATGACTGAATGAGTCACGATCCCTCCTTTGAATTTCACCAGGAAGAGTAACTTGGTGCTGTGGAATAAGCATACAAAAATTCAGCCTCTATTGGATACCTAGCCTATATCTCCAATCTCCCAAATGAGTAAACAGCGAAGGCTTAAAATACATGGTATGATTATCAAAACCCTTCTACAGAGTTGCTAAGACAGGGAATGTCTCTGGATCATCTGTATTTATTTAGCTCGTGAGAGTCGAAAACACAGGAAATTGAACAGACCTTGGGAGTGGTCTAAAGACTTTTCTAAGTAACAAATTATGTTAACAAAGAGAAGTATCTTAGGAGAGGATCTCCATGTTGCATTTCACTACAGGTGTGAGATGCCTGCAGCTGCAGTCTTTCTCTAGTTAACTGGAGTTGGGGCTGGTGTCCTCAGCCATTATCTTATCTTCCCCAGGCCATGCAGCAGCCCTGCAGGTATGTTCAATTTCCAATTTAAAGGGCTCTCAACCGGCCTGTACTGGTATTTTCTGGCAAGCTATGTCATCATCAAAACCACTGTCCATCTCAATGCCACAGTCCAGTGCTGTACTCCAGCAAGCCTGAATAATTAAAAGCTTGGACTTTCCAGCTAGACTGCAGTTTACTGTTGTCCCCTCAGCACTGACCTGCTCATAATTTCTCTTAATTTTTTTTTTTTTTTGGTACCAGGAATCAAACTTATGACCTTGCACTCGCCAGGTAGGCACTGTGTCACTGACCTATCTCCCCAGTCTCTCTTAAATATATTCTTTCCTTATCAATCATAGACATGATTTTGGTTTTACAGGAAACACATGCTCAGAACAAAAATCATGAGCTTTATAAGTGATCTAAAAATGCAGTTGATTTCTTTTCATACATTAGTTATAAAATAAAGGGTTAAAGCCTTTGACGTCTATGGATTGTAACACACATTAATGCACATCATCATTTCTATAGTCTAACAAAAACTACAGTGTTAAACCTATAGGGGAGTGTCATTAAAATTCTCACTCGCCTGACATAATAAGTATCCCTTCTATCTAAGCCAGTTGAAGTCCAGGTTTTTGTTTTTGGCTGTCAAAGCATCATAAACGAAACCGTATAGATGGTGCTCCTTTTAACTTGGCTGAGACCATCTCTGATATGATCACAGTAGAGCCACCACCCCAGGAGAAAGCATACTCTGTATAGAGCATGTACAATGCTGGTGTTACGAATACCAAGAGAACACCTGCTTAGCTCCAAGAGTAGGAAATAGATCTCTGACATCTTATGACTGATACAAAAATAGTTGCTTCCCAATCAGCATGATCCTAAATACTCTAAATCTCAGTATTATGCCGTGCCAGGCTAGCTGGAATTGTGTTATACCAATCCCAAAGAACTTATAGTATACATTCATTTTACTGATTGCTGAAATACTTTACATATAATTATACATGCCAAAAAATTTAGTCACTCTGACACAACTTAAAGAAGTTCCAACACTTAAATGTTATCAAGAGGCCAGTGGGAAGAAAGCAAATAAAAATATAGATTTCAAGGCATCATATCCCCAAAATATACAGTTCTTGTGAGGTAAGATTTTACATTTTGCAAGCACTGCAGCAATCTGATGCTGAACCAACCCTTATCCATACTTTTTTTGGTTGTTTTTGTTTTGTTTTGTTTTGTTTTGAGTCAAGGCCTCATTATGTAATGTAGGCAGGCTCTGAACTCATGTATGTAGCCTTGGCTGGCCTCAAACTCTTGGCAATCCTCCTGCCTCAGCCTTTGGAGTACTGAGATTACAGGTGTGTGCCACCACACCTGGTTTTCTTAACCACATTTTACAAAACACTGTCCTATACCACATTAAAATTATACATCATGTAAACACAGCCTAAAGACATTAATTCCAATTACACAGTTTCTGTGTAATGATGTCCCATCATTTCCTTTTAAACGTAACTATTTTTTGTTCTTATCTGCCTCTACATTCTATCTTCCTATTTTATCACTTTTACATTTCCAACTGGTCTGCACCTTAGTGCCTTGAAATAATTTATCTTGATCTTCATTTTTTATTTCATAAATTTGCAGTAACTTTCATTCCCCTCTTCACTTTATAGCTGAGCCACATATGATACATAATAATCCCTGACTCCTAATAAAAACCATCACCAAGAATCACACATTCTTGGGCTGAACATGATGGCGCACACCTGTAATCCCAACACTTGGGAGGCCGAGGCAAGAGTATTACTGTGAGTTTGAGACCAGCCTGGGCAATATAGTGAGTTCAAGGCCAGCCTGAACTGTGTAATGAGACCCTGTCTCAAAAAAAAAAAAAGTAAAGGGAAAAAAAATCACATATTCTCTTGAGAGAGATGCTGACTGAGACAGCAACTGTCTTAATCCATAAGGTATTTGTAAAGTAATAACAGTACTTGCTTTAGAGATTTCATTTTCATTATTTCATCCCATACAATTCTTTCTAATTTTTTATACGCTTCATTGCAGTGTTTATCAGACCATCTTTATCAAATTAGTATTTTTCTTTTCTCACTGCGACTGCACAAAGAAAAGGCAATACAAAAGAAAGCAAGTCAAGTAGCTGCTGTGTTTGAATTCCTTACTCAAGTAAGGCAAATAAAACAAAGAGAAGCCCCCTTGGATTTACTGGACTTCTAGAAGCTCAATAAAGGTAAGATACACCCAAAACAAACCCCCATCCAGGACTATTTATGTTAGTAAACAGGACTTTATGTTAGTAAATACTTTTAAAAACTTAAGATAAATTTCCACCAAAACACTTTGCACGGCTTATGTTCCATACTGCGTAGAGTGTCACAGCAGCGCTAGGAGGCGCTCCTTCCGTCCCGTCTGAAGTTCAGCCATTGGGGAATCAATGCTGCACCCCTTCCACAAGCGATTTAAAACTTTCACTAGCTTTAGAAGAAAGCGGATTACTGACCAGGAAGTCCTTCCAAAGTCACACATTACGCGGCTCTAAAGTAATCCTGCAACCCCACAAACAGATGGACAAACCCAGGATTCTAAAAACCATTCTGAACATTCCGTACGCGTTTCTATTATAAGCACCACTGTGCAAAAGAAATATAGTAAGCCACGTTTCTAATTTTAAACTGTCACATTAAAAAGATAAAATGAGATAGATGAAATAAACTGTAATATATTTAGCCCAATACATTCAAAATATTATCATTCTAATGTGATCAAAGCAAAAACTATTAATGAGACATTTTACATTATTTTTATTATATGAAGTCTTTGAAATCTGGTATATATTTTTACACAGCTCAATCTGACCACACTTCCAGTCCTCAACAACCACTTCTGACTACTGACTACTGCATGTGGGAGGGTTGATTAATGGAACATCTTTCAGAAATGCACTATTGAAATTACTGCTCAAGACTCTTTTAGAGGTAAACACACAGGAAGTTAAGATTCAATAAAGGACCACGGGCCCACCCAGTTATTAATGAAAGTAATTATACTTTCATGGTAGTTTATCACAGTGGCAAAACAAGCAACATTTTCTGATCATGGCCTGGAAGAAAAGAGTGAAGCAGCCTTTTAGACTGCAAAGCCAATGATTGGTATCTACAGATACCAAGGAGAATCATGCAGAAGATCTGTACACAATAAAAATCAGCCACTCAGTCAATATTAGGTCTCTCAACCAAAGGGATAAGGACACCGAAGTGCCTCTGCCTCAAGTCTCACCCGCTAAAAATAAAGCAGCTCAGAGGCTCCAGCCTCAGGCAAAGCCGGCCACCTCACCACACAGTGCACACGCTAGGCAACTCCCACCCGCAGGAAAAGGTCTGATGAGATTTTAGAGAACAAATTAAACAAAACTTAAATACAGCTAAAAATAACAACAAAGTCATACCCATGCATAATAAATTACATCTTGCTTTATATAGTAAGTAACATCTATAATACATGGTTAAATTTGGATAATGAAGGCTGAAAGTCAATATTCAGACTTGTACTAAAACCGAAAAGACACCTTGAATGTACTTTCACCCTTTACTTGCTTCCTTATCACTAATTTTGGAGGTCACGCAACTGAGCAATGTACTATTTATCAGTTTCCCAATAACTGTGCTGTAACTAACTCTGTGGCATTTGGGTCACAATCACAAAAACTGCCTTGGTTACATTGCAGGGACATGAACACTTTGTATTAAAGCTACTGCCTTTTCACCTGGGCCTGCACCTGTATCTGGCCCTACACTGGTGACTGTTGACATTAGAGACCCAAGGATTCTATCCTTGGACCATACTGATGCCACCATTTTCTGAAGACAGCACCTATAAAGAGCCATGAAATTTGATGACACACACAAAAACCACTTATTACTCCACTTCCAGTCACCTTTCTCCACCTCTTAAATCACCATATTTCTTTATCCCATAAACATCCTCAAATGATGTCCTCAGGCAGAGGGATTTGAGAACTGCTCTGCAGTAGTGCCCACAACTGCCTGGTGAATAAACTTTTTTACAAAACTAGTCTCATTGACTAGCCAGCCATTGTGGCAGGCAAATAAAACAGAAGTTGTAAGATACTGAAGCATTAACCTAGGGGCATCAAGAAATGTAGTTCAATTACTCTAAGTAATTACTTGCTACTCAGTGAGCTACATCCCTGGCATCATGATTGATGAGAGGTTAGAATCTGACAGAAAAGGTTGAAGAGTTCTGAACATGACAAGTATTCTTGTATAACAGAACCATGTGTATTTCAACTTGTGTGTCTGATTTATTTCACTTAACATTATGGTCTCAAGGTGCATCTACTTTTCCTGAAAATTACTCAAGCTCATCCTTCTTTGCAGCATAGTTCTCTGTTGCATATAAACACCACATTTTATTTATTCATTCATCTGTTGATGGACATATAGACTTTTTACAAGATTTAGCTGTTATTAATGGTGCTGCTGTAAACATGGATATGCATACATCACTGTGGTGTGATGTCTTTAGCTCTCTGAGGAGGATACCTAGAAAGGGAGTAGCTGGATCAAATGGAATTTCCATTTTTAGTTTTTGAGGAGTCTCCATACTGATTCCAGAATGGCTGCACAGTCCCACCAACAATGGAGAAGTGTTCCATTCTCTTCAGAGCCTTGCCAGCCGTGACTGGTCAGGGTTTTGATGTTAGCCCCTCTTTCTGGAGTGAAATGGAATCTCAGGGTTATTTTAATTTGCATTTCTTAAATGGCCTGTGATGTTGAATTTTTTTCACGTATTTACTGGCTATTTGCATTTTTCTATCTGAGAAGTGCCCATTCATTTGAGATGCTCATTTTTAAAATAGGTCTGTAAATTTAGGGGTTTTTAAAATTTCTTTATATATTCTAAACACCAGTCTTGTCTGAGGAGTAGCTGGCAAAAATTTTTTTCCCCTCTGTAAGTTGTCTCTTCACTCTGTTAGTGGTTTCCTTTGCTGTACAAAAGCTTTTAAATTTGATGTGATCCCATTTATTGATTCTTGGTATTACTTCTTGTGAAACCAGAGTTCTGTTCAGAAAGTCTTTACCTACACCTACATCTTCAAGGGTTTTACTCATTTTGTCTCCCGTTAGATTATGTGTTTATGTTCTATTTAGATCTTTGATACATTTTGATTTTAGTTTGGCACATGGTGAGTGATATGGGTCTAACCTTCACCATGTGGATAATGTGGGTAGCCAGTTTTCCCAGCACCATTTGTTAAAGAGATTCTTTTTCCTCCAGTAAAGAGGTTCAGCCCTCTCTCAAAACTCACCTATGTCAGTTAATAGGTGAGTATGCCTGGAGTTGTTTCTATATCTTGTCGTCCAACAATCCATGAGATGGTTTAGTTTTTTTTCCAATACCATGCTGTTTTTATCACTATAGCTTTGTAGTATAACTTAAAAGTCTGGAATTGCAATGCCCCATTTTATGACTCATGTCTAGATGTCTCCTCCCAAAACCTCATACAGTCATAGGACAGGTGGAGCTTTTTCAGAGGCAGCTGCATCTAGAGTATGTGACGCTGGGATTAAGGGTATGTGATCACTAAATCAGTCCACTGATTGGTTAGGGACCGCCTTAATCTGAATAGCCCAGATACAATATATAAGGGACAGAAAGAAGCTCGTCTTCTCCCTTGCTTGCTTTTGCTGTCTTCTGCTTGCCATGAACTGGTTCTCCTCTGCGATGCCCTCTGTCACACCACATTTACTTGGAGCCAAACAATTAGGAACTGAAACCTCTACAAACTGTGAGCCAAATAAACCTTCTCCCCTTTAACTTTGGGTGTCAGGTATTTTGTCTCAGCAATAAGAAAAGTAACTAAGACATCCCTTGCCTTACCCTAAAAGACCTGCAGTTTTACTAAGATAATTTCTTATGCTTATTGTCTAATTGGTCTTTAATTACTTAAGAAAAATGAGTATTCTCCGAAAGTTTTACTTTATAAACACACAACCTTTTATATTTGCCTTTTAAATCTTTTATTGTCACTTTGATTCAACAGATAACCAAGATCCTATTATATTACATGTTTGAAATAAAAAAATTTTGGTATTTTCCTCAAAATCAAAAGTAAAGCTTTTACTTTGAATTAACTAGGGGATTTTCCAGTTGGGCCTCTGGAAAGCTCCCATCTTATGAAAGTGATATCAGATGAAGTCAGCCTGCCTTTCCCATAAGCCAGCTGGTACACAGGCTGGGAGACCAGAAAAGTCCCCCCACACACCCCACACACACACACCATGTTGGCAACCTGGTGATTCAGAGGAAGCTGGGATAACAGCAACTAAAGTGCAAAAACAGCTTAATGCTGGTATCGATTGACTGACTGCAGGCCTGGGGCTGGTGGTCTGAGCATCTGCTTAAAGTATAACAATATGCAATATAGCAACTAAGGAGGATTTCCTTCTGTCTTATTTTTGAAATTCAAAGTTGCTCCCACTGTTTTTTTTCCAGTTTACTGTTTGTTTTATTCCCTTCAAAATAAATAAAGATACTCCATTGGTATATATTTGTAGGACATAATAATAACTACTTTTGTTTAGGGAATTGGTATACATACATATATTGTCTCTCTATCATTTTCAGTCCTCCTTCACCAGCTTCCCCCCACCCTGTGTTCCCTTTCATCTCCAAAAAAAACCAAATAAAATTTTATAAAATAAAGTATGACTCATCAAAAGAAGTGATAGCAAACTAATTAGGCTCAAAATGCTAAATATCAAATATGTAGTGTCAATAAATAATGCAAAGCCTCCCTTAAGCTATATTTATGCATGTTATTACTATGAGCATTTCAAAATTTGTATGATATTCTTATAAATCTAATATATTCATGGTCATAATTTTGGTTATTGCTAAATGCTATATGCCACAAAAATAACCAGATTCTTTTGTGAGGTGCATCACTGTCATAATGAACCACCATCAGATTTTTTAAACTGCGGCTAGTCTCTGTGTCATCCATAGTTGCTCCAAGTCTTCTTCAAAAGCATTTGCTATAAGATTCATGAAACAGACTGCTAAGTACTTTTTAATGAAGATTCTGACAACTTCAATCTTTCCAGCCTACTGTGTAAGAATCTGCAGATCTCTGACGAAGCCGACGGGTTAAAGTGTTGGAGATCAAGCAGAAGAAAAGAGAATTATGTGACAGTGAATGAAATGATGACAATTTTTATTTGAAACACCGATAGTGCATTACTGTTTTTGTTTTACAGATTTAAGGAAACTTCATTCTTCCCTGAAGCTATCTATAGTTTGAAACATTTAGTTGCCTCAGTTTGCGATTTCGCTAGAATTCAGCAATAGTTATGAGTATTCTTATTTTTGTGACAATATAGTTATTTGCCTAAGTTCAAGAAGAATGCATAGCAATCTATTCTCTGCACTGCAGACAACTGTTAACACTGGTTATATTAGCAACACTCTGACTAGAATTCAGACATGACCAGATAGCTTTAAGGATCTAAGGTTGACTTAAGGGGCCAATAAAACCTCCAGCGGAAAAACTGGCTGAGTTCATGGAACCCATGATTCGTATAGCACTTGATGGGCGGATAAAGAATATCACTTCCCAGCAAGCCCAGGAACTGCAGCTGCAGGTAGAGTTTGATAGCCCTTGGCTTGCGTTTGCTATCCTCAAGAGGCTTTTAAAAGCTTAATCTGAGAATCTTTATAAAAAGTTCCAGGAAAGCAAACAAATGGGGCCTGAGGTCACTTGCTACAGTTATGTAAATCATCATGCCAAGTTTAATGAAAGTAAACAGTCTTTATTTTGATTAGAAGAAAGGGGGGACTACAGAGATTAAGAAATGATGACTGTTAAAAGCTATAGCACAACCTGGCATTACATTCTCTGAGGATTTGTTATCTACTTGAAATCTAGACTGAATTCTGAATTATTTTACTTCCCTCCACTATCTGATTACTTTACAAAGTAATATTGCAGTCATTTCTCCCACTTGATGGCTCGGTGCTTAAGCTTTATCTAGATGCCCTCCCCTCAAAAGCCTCATGAAGTCATAGGTGGAGCTTGTGGGAGTGATAGGACCATGAGTGTGTGTGACACTAGATTAGTCCGCTGATTGGTTTAAAAAAGCTCTGAGAGTGGACTGACAATGAACTTACTGAAGCTAGAAAACTCACCCTCGGTGAGGGTGGCACTAACCAATAGGATTGCAGAGCAGATGGAATAAAAAGGTAAAGAGGTCTCTCTGCTTCCTGCCCACCTTGTCATGAGCTCTTTCTCCTCTGCCACGCTCCCATAAACTGAGCTAAAAAAGGAACCTTTCCTCTTTTATGTTGTGCGTGTTGAGTATTTTGTCCCAGCAATGAGAAAGTAACTAAGACATTCAGAATCACTAAAGTTAAAACTGACCTTTCGCTGAAGTCCTGCAAATAAAGTCAGACAGCTTTACTGTCTGGCTGATCAAAGAGATCATCACAACAGCTTCTTTATGATCAAATCTTCATGCTTGAAGTCCAGCTACAATCCAGGAAAATCCACTGTCTGTCCTCACTCCACATGAAGGGTCTCAAACCTAACATCTAAAAATTCTGACCAGCAGCAGCAGCCACTCTGGACACAAAAGTTCTTCTAGTCATTAACCCACTTTTGTTTTGTTTGCGCAGAAATGTCTCTTAATAAATATCTAACTGCTAACAACACAGAAACCTTACTTTGATGGAACCCCACTGACAAACCTAACTCCTCCAATGAGACACAATATTGGCTGTTTTACCAGACTGCCCAACCTCTTGGGACTGAGAGACCAGTTATGAAACAACCAACTCAGCTGATTTCTGGACTATAAAACTTACTGGAGAAGTTACAGACAGGGAAATGCTGGAACCTAGAAAATCATCACCAGAGTAACCCACTTTGACATGCACAAATCCTAGAAGCAGTCTTGGAACAACAATTCCTACTATAGAATAAGCCATTCTGGAGTCCTTCTTTCAGTGGACTTCTCAAGCTAACTTTATCTCTTTAACAACTTTTTAAATTTTCTAGATTTTAAAAAATCAAAGTCACTTCTCAATGGTTAAATTTTAAATGTAGTTATATAATTAGAACATTATAGATATACTAAATGATATAGGAAAACAACTCCAGCACGCCAACAAAAACAAATATTCATCCAGTGGATTCAGATAAAAAGTGTATTCTTATTGTGAGAAGAATTAAAGGTTTTATCCTCAGGTAAACAGATGTCACCACATCTTGAGCTTTTATTTTAATGACAACCACAACCTGCACCCTCTACAGGCACACAGCATCAAAGCCTGCTAATTAATCCTACACTCACTCTTCAATCACCCACACACCCTCAGGGCCTTCCGCCACTGCTGGTAGTACAACAGGTACCTGGAGAACACACTTTCCAGCTGACCACTCTTCTAAGGAAAAACGGGGAGGAGGGCCATGACACAGGCCATTAAATCTTAAACCCGTATGAGCTCCAAAATTAAAATTCTATAATGTACATTCACAGCAGGCATTAAAAATAAAAGGTGCAAACTATATTTGAAATTAGAAGGGGTATTCGAACAATGTAAGACCTGAATATAAATTCTGACACAAGAAATTCTCCCGGACAGTCTGTGAGACAATGGAACTCTCTGGTAAACTTTCATTGTCTCAGATAAAACAATAAGCAACTCCAATCACACCCGAAAGTGTTTTAATGAGTGCGAAGCTGGAGTGCAGCTTGAAGGTTGATCTAGTAACTACTTCAAGTGTAAGAGTGAGGATTACTAAATGTAAGGATTATTCTAAGATTTCTGTCAGATAAAAAGGTATGGAAATTTCTGAAACAGTGGCTGAATTAGCATTACCACAGTAATTTAACATTATATTCATAGTGGAGGGAAGGGTAAATTATCATTACCACAGTAATATAATGTTATACTCACATAATTCTGGGAAAAAGATGCCTCAACATAATCAGTTAATTTCAATACAATACAAGGAAATTTAAGGCTACATATTCCAATTCTTACCAATTTAAATACTTGCCTTCAAGTGCTGTGTAGTAAATTCAGATAACAAGATTAGTTCCTTGTAGTTAAGCAAATTATATCTACAAATTTACTGCGTTCCAAGGAAGCCAAACAAAAAAGTCTAAATTTGGAGCCAGGTATGGTGGTGCACACCTTATAATCCAGCACTCTGGGAAGCTGGGGCAGGAGGACCACAAATGCCAGCCAAAGCCTGGGCAATTTATTTTTTATTTATTTATTTTGAGAGAGAGAGAAATCTTTTATTGGCCTATCTTACCTATGGCGAGGTCACCTAGGGCCTGCCATCTGCCCTGGCTCCTGTCTTCCCACTCAGAAAATTTATGGATTACTTCAAGAGAGACAAGCATCCAGGGCAGGCAAAGCTGGAGGAATATACAGAGTAGAACCCAAAAGTGGCTCAGGGCAATACAGAAAACGTAGGGCTGGTTTCTGGCCCAACCAGATAAAAGGTCCATTTGGGTAAAGAGAGGCTGCTATGCCGCACAGGTCCTTCCGCCCTTGCCAAGATGAGACGGGTCTAAAAGGAGAGTGTCTTAGAGGCTCACGGTGCTCTTCGTGCCATTAGCATCTCTCGGATGTTGTCCTCAGCTTCCTTAACACTCCGCTCTAGGTAGGACTTTTTCTGCCCTAGTTTTTTAATTTTTTCTTCTGCTATTTTGTTTCTCCAACAACTGATTATGAATTACCTCCTTGGATTGCAGAATAAACATTCTTATTACACCTTCATACATGTTAGTCTCATCTACCAAAGTCATAATTTCTGTATCTGTAAGATGTGCATGCTTTTTCATTCTATTCAGTTGTCCAATCTGAATATCTGCAAGCTTCACTTTCTGTTGAGTGTCAATAACTTTGGCTTGAAGCTCTGTGAAGGGCTTCTTCAACTCCAGATCCAGGGGAGTCACCATGTTGGTGGCAATTTAGATTTAGAAAGATCCTCTCTTAGAATTTTTTAAAAAGGATAGGGATGTAGCTCAGGCCCTGGATTCAATTCCCAGTAGCACAAAAATAAATAAATAAATAAATAAATAAATAAATAAATATGGAAGCCACAGGCTGCTCAAGGAAAACTATTAGCAAACTTATTATCGTGTCTCCTGAATATGAATGAAATGATCTACAGAATAGTCATGTGGTAGGAATGTGGTTTTCTCTATACAGAAGCTTTACTCTCAACTTTAAAGAAAAAAAAAAATAGAAGTAGATTGTCTTTTTGGTATAGTGGCAACTGATTAAAAACATTTGTTTTTCTCACCCTTAAACCAATGCAATTTCCTTCCCCAAAAGCTGGGACATCTGCAACTTAGGACAGTGCAGAGCATAAAGACTTAAGTCTTTTTTGGGATAGGGTCTCTTTCTGTTCTTCACTCTGGCCTGTACTATGTAGCCTAAGAAGGATAGGCTGGCCTCACACTCAAGGAGATCCTCCTGCCTCAGGCTTCCAAGTACTGGGACTACAGGTTGCACCACCATGTCCCACTATTATTTTGTCCTTTAGCCAATGAACACATCTGAAAGCCTCATTTTTCTTGTCAAAATGCCTAGAGCTAGACTTTCAGAAATGGGTGTGTATTTAATTTGGTTTATATTTCACTAATGTTCAATGAAGATTTGTCCCATGAATCATGCTGTCTGTCCTTTGGCATGCTAATAATATTCTACCTTATTTAATAAGTGACATGCTATCCAGAATGCACAGGCCAGAAGACAGGTGTAGTGGCTACACCTGTAATCCCAGCAATCCGGGAGACTGAGGCAGGAGGACAACAAACTAAAGCTCAGCCTGACCTTGTCTCAAAGTAAAAGGGCTAAGGATATAGCTCAGTGTGAAGGTCTTGAT